>PISX010004594.1:0-91824 GCA_004024625.1 Mellivora capensis
TATCACCTCACACCAGTCAGAATGGCTAAAATTAACAAGTCAGGAAATGACAGATGCTGGCGAGGATGTGGAGAAAGGGGAACCCTCCTACACTGTTGGTGGGAATGCAAGCTGGTGCAACCACTCTGGAAAACAGCGTGGAGGTTCCTCAAAAAGTTGAAAATAGAACTACCCTATGACCCAGCAATTGCACTACTGGCTATTTACCCTAAAGATACAAACGTAGTGATCCGAAGGGGCACGTGCACCCGAATGTTTATAGCAGCAATGTCTACAATAGCCAAACTATTTTTACTGTTTTTTGAAAGTGTTTTCTTTTCTTTTATTTGGAGAGAGCTACTTCATATCCCTACATTGATCTCCAGAAGACTGTTCAAACCCTCAACCTTTTAATCTCCTTTTTACTTTTGTCATAGTCTGTTATAGAGAGAAGCCCAATGTAGCAAGAAGAGAGGCTGGTTCTTATTTTTCTACTGTAAGAAGCTGTCTATTAAATAGAACATTCCCTCTAGATTTTATATTAGAAAAACTAGCTATACATATTTTTTTCCACTGCCATATGCTTCCTGTATAAATAGAGGCAGAACCCCAAAGCAAGAACTGGGAACTGGAGTCCATTGTCTTATTCATAGACCTTCTTATAGACATATTTTTTGCCCTTCCTATAAACAACATCATCACCCTATAAGAACCATTGGTGCCATACTCCACCATTTCAATTTGCCTATACCATTTAGTCAGAACATTGAGCAAAAAAGGTTTACATTGTGATTGGGCCAGATATATAAGGCCAAAGTATAAACTCATTTTCAAAAGGTGGATTACTTTAACCATCCACAAAAAGAAATAAACTATAGCAGATGTTTTTTTCCACTTATCCATGTATCATCAAATGAGAATTAGCAGAACTCTGCCAAATGGCATATATGGCATTTGTGTGTGTGTGTACATGTGTATGGTTTTCCAGTCATCCATACACTCATATAGATTGATATGTTTATATAATATATTTCCTATTGCTCTGTGCTTAGTAACAGCATTTACAAAGTCTTGTATCAGCGATTTATTCATCTTCCCTGAGAGTAGTGTTAATTGCTCTATTATACTAATGGTTTATATATATCCCAACTTTCAAATGAGCTTCATTTAAAGTTGGCAATGCTAGTTTACACCTGCAAAAAGGTGAGTATTTTTATCCTAGCTTGGGAGTAGAGGAGGCTTTTTCTCATCACTTGGCATATGCCTAAAGAATAATATTTTTGTTTGCTTTGATTATTATGCAAAGCCACAAGGCAGATTTTGTATTAAAAGAAATTTGCTAAAGAACTTCAGGGAAAAATCATGGCTTTTACAAAGTAACCACATGTTGGACAGGTGTTTATTTAAACATTTGTTTGAATACATATGAGGCAGAGAGAATAGGATTACAGATCCATCCTGCTTGTAAATTCATCATCCCATTATTTAGATAATATTTGCCAACCTGAAAAATACACTAATTTTTGCCTTTATCAAGCAATTTTATCTTTTCTATCACCATCATCTTTCATTTATCATCTATCATATATCTATCTATCGTCTATCTGTCTATCATTTATCTATTTTACAAGTGAGGTGATTTATTAACCCAGCATTTTTTCTAATGCTTCTTGTTGGCATTTGCCACCTCTCTGGTGATTTTGTCTAGATCTCTGTCCCTCATATGTCAGCTTGCCACCCCCATATCCATCCTTTCCTGTTATTTTCAACCCCTCTAGGGCTTAGTGGACCATGCAGGCCACACTCCTGGAGCCTCTGCTGAAATTGCTAGAATGGCCCTATTTCTGACATCCCACATAGATCTTGGTCAAGGAGCTGACCCTAGTGCCACGTTGGTGGTACAGTTGCCGTGTTGTGGAAGCAGCTCCTTTGTAGAACTGGTTCTCATTGTAAGCCAGTTTGACACTGTCTACCCATTCAGGGACTTCCAGCTTCCCAGCCTTTTTGAGGCTGTTTGCCAGAGCTCTGACAAACACCTGCTGGTTCACGTATTTTACAGTAACTCTGGGCATCATGTGGCCTCTGGACTGCCAGCCAGGGGAAAGGCCAAGCTGTTTTATTAATGGAGACTATTTTTTCTTGCTTTGTGTAACATGCATAAACAGCATTCAGCTATTTATAAGTGATCTCATTCTCACACTTAATTTGAATACTATAGATTAAATGATTTAGAGATATGTGGGGTAACCTAATTCCAGAGCACAATTTGTGACAGTTAAAATATTGTGTAGTAGCAATCTCCACTGATCTAAGACGAAACAGTATTAATGATGTGGAAGGCTTTCAACCATCCCTGACTTCCAGTGTGATATTTTTATTTCCCACCTCAAAACTAAGGTCATTTTAAAGCTCTTGATCAACATGTAAGCTCGTTGAGGGCAGGGGCCTTGTCCAATTTGCATATGTCTGTATACAAAGTCCTTAGGATGCTACCTGTTCAATACACACCTGCTTAATAAGTAAGTGAGTGCATGAAAAAGAAAATCTAAGTATTTATCTAGAATTTCAGGGTATGTGTGTGCACAAATATGTGCATGCATTTGTGTGTTTGAAAGAGAGAAAGAGAGAAACTGAGTATTCACCGAGACTCCATTTTTTTTAACATTAAAAACTATTCTGTCCTCAAAAGTTCAGTGAAATCTTTCTTTTTATAAGAATTGTTGAGTTGATGATTTGGAATGATAAATTCTGATTGTGTTTCTTTGTTGAATAGTTGTATCTTTCGAGAGTTTGCATCAACACAGTGTTTATTGAACATCCGGTCTGTGCCCACAGGGACTCTGAGAGGGACTAGGGATATAACGTGGAAAAGCTTATATGTTTATCTCATTATTTTCATAGTATGATAAAGAAACGTTATCTTAAACTAACTGCTTCAGCAAGTAGTAATATTTTAAGGTATTTCCTAAGGAGTTTTAAAAAAAGAAAACAGTCACTACAGTAAAAAGCATTGCTATTAGATTCAGTTAGTTCTTTTCCATTACAATAGTTTAGTTTTCTTTTTCAGGTCACCAAACAATTAACAAGATAATAGGTGAGACAGAAGAAATGTTGACCTCTTGATTTCATCCCCACTGTTTGTCTTAATAATGCTTTCATGAGTTACTCAGTATAACTATTGAGATAAATCCAGATACATAAAAAGTGTCTCCTTTGTGTATAAAACCAGTCAATGCAATGAATAAAATGGGTGTACTTAGGAAAAGAAACCAAGAAATACTTACTTTTTATTGTGACAATAACTGCAAGATAGCAGAAGTTGCTAAAAACCAACATAGATTTGTTTTTTCAATCAAGTTGCCTAGATAAGTAATGATTCAAACTTAGAAGAGCTTCTGTGCTATGCTGGTCTGATGGAGAAAATAGATGCACAGATCATAAATTAATGCCTGGAAACAGACCATGAACTTTTGCCAGCAACAGCTAATTTGCAACAATGGGGGCTTGGTGAAAATGACAGATTCTGTTGGCATGGGGAGGCAAGCAGAGCCATTTGAGAGGATGGAGAGCATTGTGCCTGCCAATTGATGTTGGCAGGGGATTGTCAACCCACTGAGTACCAGGACTCATCAGCATATTTAATGTTATGAGCATAGACATTGTCTTTAAAAACATAAGCCATGAGAGGGCAATGTGGGCTGCAGACTGCAGAGAATAGCATTTCAGGCAGGTGTATGGCACAAACACTAATTCAAGTTGTGGCAAGTGGGAAATAGAAATAAGAAGGAGCCAGATACAAGGAGAAAGAGGTGAAAAGCCCAAAGTAAAAACTAAAAGTAACAAATGTTCAATGCAAAAAAGAGAAAAAGACAAATAATAGAAATTGCAGAAAATCATGAAGGGAATAAAAGTTATTCTACCACTATCACCACAAATAATACTGTTAAAACTTTATTGTAAGATTCTTTCAGCATTTTTAGCTCAAGAATTTAAAATAACTTTAAAAAAGTGGCATTAAGAGTTATATTGGACAGATCTATTATAACGAAGATAATATTAACGCTCCCCACATGTCTTATATTATGAGCTAATGTATAGGTTAGAATACTTTCGGCCTACTAGAACTATCAAAAATGTTATGGAAACCTTCTACTAATTTATAATCTTACCTACATGACGGCAAACGTATTTTGAGAAGAGTTGCCCATGTATATATATTGATAGAAATTAATGAGACTATAAGCCAGTTAAAATTACTTAAAATCCCTCTGTTTCAAAATACAAAATACAAAATGTGTTCTATGTCACAAGATAATCTTTCAGTTGTTCAGTAAACAATCTTACAAACTTTTACATATGTCATACTTTTCATTCAGTATTGAATATATAAGTAATAATATGTAATCAGGTATACTGGGATAAAGTTGCAAAGCAATAACGGATGAGTTTTCATACTTTGGGTTCCTGTAATTCCTTTACTCATGCTGACCTTATCTCTTAGCCTAAACATGGAAGTTTCAATTTTTCCTAGAAAAACTATACTTGTGGAACCAGTGACCCCCATCTGCCCCACAAATTTTCCATTCTCAAATCCAGAATCGGTGAGGATACTCTTTCTAAAGAGAGATGAAAAGAGGTTAGAGAAAGAGTAAAAGAGGACTCCACTCCGGGGGTTTTGCAGAAGTGGAATGAGGTTCTGCAGTGTAACAGGATACCTGATTGGGATGCTGAAAGAAGGTTGGAGGGGGAGCTGATCTTTCCACATTCTTTGCATCCCAGAAAGAATATCATGGGGAAAACACACACACACACACACACACACACACACACACACACACACACACATTTTCTAATAGATCCAACAAAGTTTCAGGCTTTAGGTAAGAGAAAGAAGCTATTGAGAGTCTCAAGGATATGATGAGGGTGAACTACAACAACAAATATAAATACTAAATTGAACAAGTGTCCTTTACATCTTCAGAACTATAGTTCTTTGATGGACTCTGGTAGGGGAGAGGATGGCCTCAGGTCGACTAACCCTGCACCAAAACTGATTGCATAATGGTTAAATTAGGGGGTTTTGGTCATCAAGTAGAATAGGGCTTGTTTTTGTTTTTTTTTTAAATCCAGGTCAAAGTAGAAAAAATAACTTCAGTTGCACCCTTGGGTATCCAAACTCAACAAACCTGCATACTTCTAGGGTATTTTAAAGCTGATACTTATATTCTCAATTAACCTTACAATAACTATATTATAGGTATTATTAGTCCCTGCTTCTTAATCATTCATCATTAAAACTGTATTAAGGCTATTAAGTGCCTAAATCTGTACTAGCTTCTAGATACTCCCTGTAATACTAGATTCTTTTGCCTTACCCAACATCTACTGGGCTCAAATTAACACTAATAATTTTAATGTCAACAAAGTTCTAGATGATGGAATCTGACAGCTACTTACATTTCAGCATGTGGATACCTCACATGCATGCGGATGCAATCTGGAAATGTGGGGTTATTTTATGGAGTGACCTTTGACTAGTGGGGCTTGGGAGCTAGTAGATAAAAGTTCTACATGGAATAAACAATTCTGAAAAACATAGTCTGTAGGTTTTTAGAATCTTTTGGAATTACTGAACCTCAATTGTACACAGCAGTGACCAACTCCTCAATGAACCTCCTTCTTATGTCATTCTCCCCAGTTCCTCAATCTACTCCTTGCCAAATAAAATATCCATACACAAGTGTGGTGTATGATGATGTTTGTATATGTGTTGGAAGGAGAGAGCTATGGCACTAATTTAACAAACCCAATATAATGCATGGTCTCAGGAGGCTAATGGTTTGTGAAAAAGATCTTAAAAGTGGATATTAGAGAAGTTTAGACACCTTGTTTAATTTAAATTCAGTTACTCAAGGTATAGCACATCATTACATAATGTTCAATGTTTCATTGGTTGTTCAATGTTCAATGATTCATTAGTTGAGTATATCACCCAGTGCTCATCACAGACACTTTTTTTGAGGCTAAATAACTATTGAGAGGTATAGCCAGAATTGGAACCAGGACTGTATATTCTCAAAATATGTTCTTTCTGATATAAAATGGAAATAACCTATGATGCTATTGCTTATGTTGCAGTGTTTTTTGTTTTTGTTTTTCTTAAAGATTATTTATTTATTTATCTATTTGAGAGAGAGAGAGAGTGTACAAGTTGGGGGACAGAACACAGGGGAAGGGAGAGAGAAAGGGAAAAGAATCTCAAGCAGACTCCATTCTAAGCTCAGAGTCCCTTGCAGGACCCTGAGATCATGACCTGAGTGGAAACCAAGAGTTGGAAGTTTAACCTACTGAGCCACTGAGATGCCCCTATTGCAGTAGTGTTAAAAATTTTCCTTATTAAGTATATTTTCTTCAAAATAGGAAGTGAAGCTGATGGGATATAATATCAAGTGATTTAGGTTGAGATGTTTGGTAGTGGGTTTCAAGGAAAGAAGTTTGGGTCAAGAGCCACAGTAAGAGAGTCTTGGAAAATAAGAACAAAAATAAATTCTGCTCAGAGGAGATGAAGTAATGAAGAAAGACATCAAAGAATTCACATAAACAATTTAGACTTTCAAATCCAAATAACAATTTCCTTCCATCTAAATATTAAAAATAGACATAAGATAAAAAGGTACTTGAAACTACAAAATTAATTAGTCTTAAGATCTCTACTAGAACTTCGGTGGTATGGCTATGTATTCTATTGCTTCTGCCAACAATTTATGGACAACTTACTAGGGACTGTGAAGAAAGAATATTTTTCAAAATTAGTATATCTATCTTTAGTTTTACGTATTTGAATTTCAATGTAATTAACAAACATGATGATATTCTAAAATGTATGCACTATTAATGACATTTTCCTTCAAAGATTCATTTTTATCATTATTGAATTATAGTTACCACACAATATTAGATTAGTTTCAGGTATAAAACATAGAGTTTGAAAATTCTATACATTACTTAATGCTCACCATGGTAAGTGTAGTCACCATCTGTCACTATACAATGTTATTACAATATTATCAAATATAAGACCTGTGCTGTACTTTTCATTCCTGTGAATTATTTATTTTATAACTGGAAGTATGTACCTCTTAATCCCCTTAACCTGTTTTACCCATTCCCTAGCTCCTTCCCCTTTGGCAACTACCAGTTTGTTCTTTATATCTATGAGTCTGTTTCTGTTTTGTTTGTTCATCTATTTGCTTTTTAGATTCTACTTACAAGTGAAATCCTATGATATCTTTCTTTCTATATCTGACTTATTTCAATTGGCATAATATACTCTCAGTCCGTCCATATTGTTGCAGATGGTGAGATCTCATTCTTTTTATAAGACTGAATAATATCCATCCATCCATATCCTATATCTTCTTTATCTATTCATCCATCAATTGAGCCTTAGGTTACTCCCATCTCTTGGCTATTGTAAACAATGTTGCAATAAACACAGGGATGCATATATCTTTTCAAATTAATGTTTTGGTTTTCTTTGGATATATATCCAATTGTGGAATGCCTAGATCATATGGTATTCCTATTTTTAATTTTTTGAGGAAACTTCATACTATTTTCCACAGTGATGGCACCAATTTACATTCCCACCAATAGAACATAAGGGATACCTTTTCTCCATATCCTCACCAATGCTTATTTCTTGTCTTTTTTTTTTTATTGGCCATTCTGATGGGTGTGCAGTGGTATCTCACTATGATTTTGATTTACATTTCCCTCTTGATTAGTGATGTTGAGCAACTTTGTGTGTATGTGTGTTGGCCATCTGTATGTTTTCTTTGGAAAACTATCTTTTCAGGTCCTCTACCCATGATTTTATTGGATTGTTGTTGTTGTTGTTGTTCTGTTATTAAGTTGTATAACTTCTTGGGTATGTCATATATGGCCTTCGTTATGTTGATGTATGTTCCCTCAAATCCTTTTTGTTGAGAGTTTTTATCATGAACAATTTTATTTTGTCAAATGGTTTTACTGCATCTGTTGAGATAATCACATGGTATTTATACTTCCTCTTGTAAATGTGATGTTTACACTGATTTCTTAATAATGAACTGCCTGGTATGCCTGGAATAAATCCTACTTGATTGTGGTCAATGGTCCTTTTAGTGTATTGTTGAAAGTGGTTTGCTAATATTTTGCTGAGAATTTTTGTATCTATGTTAATCAAGGATATTGGCTTGTAGCTTTCTTTTTTGTAGTCTCTTTTACTGATTTTATCAGAGTAATGCATGCCTCATAGAATAAATTAGAAGTTTTCCTTCTTTTGTTTTGTTTTTCTTAAAGATTATTTCCTTCTTTTATCTTGTTTTTTTTCTTTTTTCTTTTTTTTAATAGTTTTAATAGTTTGAAAATAATGGGAATTAAATCTTCTATAAAAGTTTGGTAGAAATCACTTGTGAATCCATCTGGTCTTGGACGTTTGTTCACTGGGAGATTTTTGTTACCAATTCAATTTTATTACTAGTATTTAGTCTTTCCAAATTTTCTATTATTTCTAGTTCAGTTTTGAAGAAATGTATATTTTTAGGAATTTGCCCAGGTTTCTAAGTTGTTTGATTAATTGTAATTTCCATATAATTTTTCATAGTAGTCTTTTATAATCCTTTGTATTTCTGTGGTGTCAGCTATTATTTATCCTCTTTCATTTCTGATTTTACTTATTTGAATCCTTTCTCTCTTTCTTCTCTCTTTTTTTTATGAGTTTGGCTAAAGGTTTATCAATTGTTGGTTTCACTGATATTTTCTATTGCTTTTCTTTTTGTTCCTTATTTCATTTATTTATACTCTAATACTTATTATATCTTTCCATATACTAACCTTGGGTTTTGCTTTTTTCCACTGAGGCATAAAGTCAGTTTGTTTACTTGAGATTTTTCTTATTTGTTCAAGTAGGCCTGGATTGCTATAAACTTCCCTCTTAAAACTGCTTTTGCTCCATCCCAAATATTTTGAACCATTTTGTTTACATTTTCATGTGCCTCCAGGTACTTTTTGGTTTCCTCTTTGATTTCTCCATTGACCCATTGGTTGCTTAGTGGCATATTGTTTAGCCTTTATGTGCTTGTGTTTTTTCCAATTGGTCATTGTTATTGATTTTTAGTTTCATAACATTGTGATCAGAAAAGAGGCTTGGTATGATTTCAATCTTCTTAAATTTTTGAGACTTGTTTTGTGACCTATCATGTGGTCTATCCTGGAGAATGTTCCATGTGAACTTGAAAATAATATGTATTTTGTTGTTTTGGGTGGAATGTTCTGTATATATCTAGTAAGTCCATCTGTTCTAATGTCTCAGGTAAAGCCACTTTTTTCTTATTGATTTTCTCTCTGGCTGATATTTCCATTGATGTAAGTGGTATGTTAAAGGCCTCTACTATAATTATACTACTGTCAATTTCTCCCTTTATATCTATTATTATCTGCTCTATGTATTTAGGTGTTCGATGTTGGGTGCATATATTTTTACAATTGTTATATTCTCTTGTTGGATTGATTCTTATATTATACTGTTATTCTTTGTCTCTTGCTATAGTCTTGTTTTAGGGCCTATTTTGTCTGATATAAACATTGCTTAACCAACATTTCTTTTTTTAACTATCAGGTGCATGGTATATATTTTTCCATCCCTTTACTTTCAGTTTGTATATGTCTTTGGGTCTGAAGTGAGTCTCTTGTAGGCAGCATATAGATGGGTCCCATTTTTTAATCCATTCAGTAACCCTGTGTCTTTTGATTGGAATATTTAGTCAATTTACCTTTAAAGTAATTACTGATAGGCATGTACTTCTTGCATTTTGTTAATTGCTTTGTTGTTGTTTTGTAGTTCTCTGTTCTTTACTTGCTCTCTTTCCTTATGTTTTAATGACTTACTTTAGTGTTACACGTGGATTCATTTATCTTTATTTTTTGTGTATCTACTATAGATTTTTGAGTTATGATCTGGGGTTTATATATAGTATTCTATGTGTATAACAGGTTGAGGATGCACAGCGTGGGGTATGATCCCCTTGCTCCTCTACACTTGTGATGTTGTTCCTGTCTGTAGTTAGTCATGCTAGGGTTTTTGGATCCCTGCTGCTTCTCTACCCCTCCTACCCTTTTCAATGTGTCCTTCTCTGTAAAAGTAGCTGTAGAAAATGTGTTCTTCCCGTCTTCAGGTTTTTTTCAGAGTTAGTTGCAATACATGTAGTTGTTGCCTCTGTGTGCCTTTCATACACAGAGTATTAGAGTCTTCTTATATGCCTTGAGATCACAATTAGAAGTCTGGTGGATATCATGAAGCAGTAGATGGATGGATTCAAGTGCTCCTACCTGGTTTCAGCCAGAACAGCCTGCCTTTAATATGTTGCACTGGAACATAGAAACATTTTAATAAAATAATTAAAAAATAGAAAATGAAGTGATTGAAATGATGATACTAACTGAAAGAAACATGTCATTTAAATTTAAAATAATTGAGACAAAATTATAAATCAAGATGTATGAAAAATTTTAAGTCTTTGGCTTGATTTGCAAAGTAACTAAAAGAGACTGGCTATGTGATTGGTACTGAAAGAATATGCACAATTAAACAACAAACATGACATACTAGCAATCTATGGTTAAGCATTCTCTATAAAAGATAAGTTAAAATTAGGGATGTTCCATAGTTTTTTGTTGTTGTTGTTGTTGTTCCATAGTTTTAATGAATAGGATTTTAACAAATTCCATCTACACTTATTAAGCAGCTTCCTGTGTCAATCATTTTCTGACAAATAGGTCCAGACTAATGAACAAAATGTCTTCATGGAATATTGTAGTGGATAAAAGGAGACTACAGTAAGAAAGACAATAAGTAAATTATATATTAGGTTGTGTATTCATTTCTTATGGCTACTGTAACAACTTACCACAAATCTGGTGGCTTGAAACAACATGGATTTATTCCCTTATACTTCTGGAGAACACGTCTGAAGGGATAAAGCCAAGGTTTCAGTGGAACTCAATGAGAGAATCTGCTTCCTTTCTTTCTCTAGCTGCTGGAGATGACCTGCATTCTTTAACTCATGACTCCCTTCTCATATCACTCCAATATTTATTGTCATCACATTTCCTCTTCTGCATTGAAATATTCCTCTTTCTCCATCTTATAAGTATGCATGTGATTGCATTTAGGGCCTGATCCATATGAATAATCCAGTGTAATATCCCCAGCCCAAGATCCTTAATTTTATCATATCCACAAAGTTCCTTTTGTCACATACGGTATTCACAGGTTCCAAGGAATAGAAATGGGTATATTTAAGAGGTAATCACCACATGTGATGTAAAAAAATATCATGTAGGATATGAGAGATTGAGTGTGCCTTTGATATGCTATTTTTAAGTAGTGTCTTCAAAGTGAGCTTCATTGACTAAAGGTAGGCAGGAAGTGGTTATGTGGATAATCAAAGCAGAGCTCAGCAAGCAGAAGTAATAGAGTTTAACGAGGTATGTCCATGTGTCCATAGTTGAATAAAAAAAAAAAGGTTTGGGGAGAAGGCAGGTCAGAGAGTAAATGGGGGTGTTATGTGGGATTTTTAAGGAAATTAGAAATTAGTCTGAGTTGAAATGAGGAGCTATTTCAGGTTTAATGGTTGAGAGGTGATATGATTTAATGTATACTAGGATCACTCTGGCTACTGAATTGGGATAGTATAATAAGTAGGACAAGAGTGAAAGAAGGGAAACCTGTCAGAGAGATATTACAGAAAACTGAGAAAGATATTATAGCTTGTACCAGACTGGTATAAGTGAAGATGGCAAGATATGTCCAGATTCTGGTTATGTTTTGAAGAGAGTGCCAACGTAACTCGTGGACAGTCTGAAGGTAGTATAAGAAAAAAACTAAGGAGAAAAAACAACTCCAAAGTTTTTGACTGAGTATTAGAAAAAGACTGTAAAAGTATAGATTTGAGAATAAGGTCAAAATTCATCTTTGGATGCATGTGTTAGTTTGAGATTTCTGTTAGGCAACTGAGTGGAAATATAGAGTAGATACCACTTGAGGAAGTAGTGTTTTCAGGAGACATCCATGCTTTCAGAGAGTTTCAGAAAAATAGTGGAGGACATACAGAATTTTGCTAATAATACCCCATGAATTCTAGAGGATATCTTAGATGGGTTTCACAATTTGAGGATGAGTCAAAGAATGGGACAAGATAGGAGATATGACAATCCCTGCATGGGGTGCAGTCTGGAAAATAAGGTGTAAAACGGGAATCACTCTTGTTGCCTTTTAGGGAAGAAATAAATTTACTCAAAGGTTATATTGATGAGGTTTATGTCAGGTAATCAAATAATATATTGACCATTCTTGGATGGTCTTTGGGGACTAAAGAAAGCACTATAATTCCTGGGATAACAAGCCCAAACTAGGACTATTTCAGGCAAGCTAAGAGCCATTTTCTTCCTATGTTAAGAATATCTAGGAAAATTAGATTTTATTCTGAACTCATTGTCTTCTTTTGGTCCCTGGTGATGGGAGTAAATGGTATTAGGTGAGTGGCCTTGGTCCCAAATGCAAGATCCACTCTTTCTTTTTTTTAAGATTTTATTTATTTATTTGACACAGAGAGACATAGTGAGAGAAGGAACACAACAGAGGAAGTGAGAGAGGGAGAAGCAGGCTCCCTGTGGAGCAGGGAGCCCGATCTCGATCCCAGGAACTTTGGATCATGACCTGAGCTGAAGGCAGATGCTTAAGGACTGAGTCACCCAGGCACCCCAAGATCCACTCTTTTTTTTTTTTTTTAAGATTTTATTTATTTATTTGACAGAGAGAGATCATAAGTAGGCAGAGAGAGAGAGAGAGGAGGAAGCAGGTTCCCCGCCGAGCAGAGAGCCCGATGCGGGACTCAATCCCAGGACCCTGAGATCATGACCTGAGCCAAAGGCAGAGGCTTAACCCACTGAGCCACCCAGGTGCCCCATGATCCACTCTTTAACTCTCTTAGGGGTACAGCAGATTTTTAAAAAGTTTCCCCTTTGATTTATGCTGCTTGTATTGAGGAAGCCTGATTTTAATCCCAGTGCATGATGCTAAGTGTTTATCTGACTGACAGGATTGCTTGGAGAAAATATGACTCCCTCTTAAAGATGATTGATGAAGTTGAAGACATCTGGAAAATGTACTCTGCTTAGCTTATGTTTCCTCTGGATCCCTGTGGTTATAAGGTGGAAGGCCTTGGGGAAGCATGGTCTTGTTCCCAGTGTATAGGTTCACATGGAATATTTGTCTATACTTAGACTTATGCTTATTAGTACACACTATTACTTTATATAATCTAATTCAGCCTAACTAAATTAAGTTATTCAAAGTGTGCACTAAGTTCTTAATTTCAATGATGACATATGTTATTTCTAGACATTCCAATGGGTACTTTTCTAAATCTTTTTGCTATTTTTTTCATAACAGGTTTTATTTTCATTATAACATATTTCTTTTTTATATCTTTAATCATTTTAAAGTGTATGTTATTTATGGTCTCTTTTGGGTTGCTTCATCATCTCCTGTTCTTGAAACGAGTGCCAATCCTCCTATTTATTTTGTCTGTCACTTACTCTCTTTAGATTGAATGGATCCCACTTTCTTTTCTTTTTTTCTTTCCTTTTCTTTTCCTTTTATTTTTTCTCTTTCTTTCTTTATTTCTTTTTAAAATTCTTTCTCTTTCCTCCCTTCCTTTCTCCCTCCCTATCCTCCCTATCTCTTTCTCTCTCTCTCTCTATTTTTTTTTTTAATCTTTTAGCTCATTAACAGCTACTTTTTGTGTGAATCTGTGTCTGAGACGTAGGGTCGCATATCAAGCCTGAGAAGGGTAAGTTGTTACTTAGTTTTGTTTCCTGTGTGATTCACATGAGACCTGGGATAAGGAATTTTCCTTGAAAAGCAGTTTACATTTATTTCTATAGAATATATCAGAGGGTTTGTCCTAAACTTGGCTTGATCTAGTTTTCTTGGTGATGTTAATTTTTAGGCTAGCAATTCCCTCAAGATATTCTACATTCTAAATCCACATGAAGTTCGGGCCCATGTTTTTAGTTATTTATGTCTCCAGCCATGCATGGAGACATACTTCCCCACTACTGCCCTGAGCCAGTTCTCTAATCTTCAGGTAGCAGTTCTCTAGTTCACCATTCACTACTCACCCTTTGGTACCTCTTTTAGTGTTCTTGATGTGTATGAGGATTCCAATTCCAGCTGCTCATCTTTTCTGGACCCATGCCAGTTTACAGTCCTTGTGTAGGCAATAAAGCATATGTCTTTGAGGGCCAACACCTGGTCCATCCTTCCCATAGGTTCCTGCACTGCCTTCTCTGCCTATGACTCCCTCTTTATTTTAGGCATTGAGGAGTTCCCTTATATTACATATACAGCTATATAATTAATTATTTTGTAATATTTGGGAGCACATATATTTTTGTAGTGAGAAGGTAGAAGGTGGCTAAGGTTCACCAACTTTGTGGTACTGAACTTTCTCCCACTTTTTTTATTGTACTATAGTACTATTGTACTATTAAAAATAATGACAAAATGTTTAATCTCTGTTCCTTAATTCTATAAATTCAGTTTGCTAATTACATTAATGTTAGCACCCTGTGTCAGAATAGATGTGATGCAAAGCAATGTTAAATCTTATTGAAATAAACAGTAAAGATAAAAAGCTTCATCACAAAGGTAATTATCTGTGTAATAGCATGAGAATTATGTGCTTTGAGTATTTTTTAAAATTCTCATTAATAATTGATTTGTTCAAGTCATATTTGATTTTAGAAAAATGGAATACATTTTAAAATTTTAACTCACCAATTGGAGTGGATTACAAAAATATTTGACATTAATTCTATATTTTGAACCCTGTAACAAATAGTGTAAGACTGAATCATACTTAAGCTTTAAACTTGAAGCTTTAAAACAAAACAAAACTTCTGACTATTAAGATCATTAGAAAACACTGTGACAAAGTAGAGAAAAAGGAAATACTGTAGACCAGAATATGAAAAAATAGCATAGGGTAGAGAAAAAATATAACAGTACTTCAAAACCTTATGTAAATATGACATAAAAATTTTAAAGGAGACTATAATTTCAAACATAGCAAATATAACAAATGATACATCATTCAACCAGTCAAAAAGGTACTCCAACTTAAGAATAATGTGGTGTGTGTGAATCTCTTTTTAAGGACATCCGTGGTCCTTATAAGTGATGTTAATCATCAATACCATCATTTTTTCATTAAGGTTATTATAATCATTTTCATCATCATTAAAAAGAGCCACGATATTGAGTAAAAAAAAAGACACTACATTTATTTCCCAAGAACCCATTTCAAGTTCTAGTTCAACACAGTTATTAACTATACAGTGTTGGGTTAGGTCCATAAATCCTCTGCATTTTTTTGTTTCTAAAAAATAGTAATAATAATGCCTGTCTTACTAAACTCACAGTGTTACAGGAATCAATTTTAAAAATGCATCCAAAAACACTTCAAAAGAATGATATTATGTTTTCATTAAAGAAGAAAAGAGAATTGAGTCCCCTTTATATGCCTAGAATTTGAGTTTTCTGTTAGAACAACTTCAGAGAATAAAATAATTTCATTTCATTCAATATCATATATCTAAAATGTAGCACCACTTTTTACTATGTAAACACTTACAATCTTGTTTTTTCCTGGTTATAAAGATAAAGCAAAATCATTTGGCATATATAGTGTTTCATCACTAAACATAAAGCCATTGTTTGGACAAAGCTACGTTACTTGCTTCATTAGTAGCAGCAAACTTTTTATATCTATGCTTATTTGGCTGACTTGTCTCCCAGCTGGAGTATTCATTATGCAAAATTTTCAGAAAATATTCATGGGTGACATAATTTCTAAGTCTTTGTGTATATAATAACTGATTTCTGTTGTCATTGCACATGATGTATGATATTTGTGTGTGTATTCATGAAGAATAAGTAGCCAACAATGATGAGAAAAAGAGGAGGGTTACTCTGCTTACTTCCAGTGTTGGTTACTTTGAGTTCAGTATCTACATATGGCTAGAGGCTGCCATACTGGGTGGCATAGATGTAGAATATTTTTAATATAGCCAAAGTTCTATCGGAAAACTATTCTAAGGTGTCTGGTCCAAAGATCTCTCATAGGTACAAATTCAGAACCTAATTCAACGAATTGTATTTTACTTTTATAAAGTTTAGACCCTTTAATTTTTTTCTAGGCATCCTTTTAAGTCTCTATAATAAATTGACTGTCTTTCCCCAAGCATAATTGCTCACTAGTTGTACAATGATCTGTTGATTCTCTAGTTGTTCTCTTGATCCATAATTCATTCATTCATTCACCATGTAGTATAACATTTGCCTTGGAATTTAAGGTATTAAAAAAAAAGGAAGTTATTGAGGATTTTCAAGACAATAAGGATAAAAGAGACATGATCTTTAACTAATGTTAAACTATAAGGGACAAATTCTAAATTTTTTAGCTCTGAATGGCCAAGTTCCAGATCTATTATCTTATAAAGTTGTACCACTTCAATTCACTATGATCACATACATGGCATCTTCATCTTTTTTTAAAATAATAAAACCTAAATTAGTTCATTCCTGATTTTTTATAGCTGCCTATGCTTATAAAATATACTTCCAAGCGAAGTTCATTTAATTTAAGATAACTGATATATATAGGAATTACTGCCAAAATCAATGATATATTTTTTCCTTCTGGAAGAACCAAAGAGCACATATTGTGATGTTTTGAGTAAAGAATGATTTTCAACACAATTTGAGAAAACTGCAATATAAAAGTAAATGTATTTTCAACCACAGATGTACACTATAACTGGATTTCTGCAAAGCCAAACTGAATAAAAATAAAAGTTTTCATCTAGCCAGTTATTTGGCACAACAAAATTCAAACAAAGAAAAAAATTTTTTTCTTGACTGAACTCCTTGAAACCAGACTGCACAAAGACAGCCTATTTTGTCCTGAAATAAAGGGAGAGTAAACGGGAAGCTGTCATTTTATTAAGTTTACATATTTACTACATGGAAAGATCATGGTTATGAAGGTTTGATAAATGCTAAATTGCAATTGTAATGATTATACCAAAAGAGAAGATCAAGCATGTTGATCGCCTAACCATAAATGTCAATGGAATTGGACCAGGAAGGAAAAAATGAGAAACTAGATCTTGGACCTGATTAAGGAGAAAACATACAAAAGAAGTTAGAAATGATATTTAATGTGAGAACAGCGGTTTTACTATTTCAGAAAATTGTAAGTAGTAATGTAAAATAAATAGTTATCTTTCTCTGTACTCTCTTCTTTCTCCCTTCCAAGCTATCCTTACTTTTGCGATCATAGAGGAAGTTGAGTGCATCCTGAAAATGGGTCAGTTGTCCCAGAGCAGTTTGTATATCCCCAAATGCCCACAAACTGGAGGCCCTGTGGCCTAACAAAAGCTAGAATTGTGAACACTAAATGAAAAATGATACTTATGGAGGTGGTAGGTTTCAAAAGGTAGTAGGTTAGAACAGGTGAGTTATCTTAAGTGAAGCACAAAGATCAGGACCTTAGAAGCATGGAGAAATACCTGTCAGTTTTATAAATTTATTCTTAGGTTAATGTTTTTATTTCTTATTCTCTGACAATAAAACTTGCTTTTAATGATACTAAATATCATAGTATAAAGATGCATGTTTTGTATATAGGACAAATATGCTTGGGTTTTGATGTAATAGATTTTTCTAAGTTCACTTCAAAAAAGGAATATTCACCTACATCATAAAATTGGATCTTTGTAGAAAATCACATATCATTGAGGGATAACAACTATACTAGAAAACGTCATACATTGTTTCTCAATAGATATGTTACTGGAGTTTAGGCCACAAAAGTTCTTCATTTTGTGGGATTCTTCCATGCATCAAAGTATATCCGATATTCCTGAGCCACAGTGTCCCATAGTGCAGTGATGAAAAATGCCCTTTCTCAATACATACAGCAAGTTTCCAAATATTCCCTAGGGTAGGAAGGTAAGCTGGTTTCACCTCCATTAAAGTCAACTAAGAAGGATTATAGAAAAAGAATCCCTGACCATCTGAGGGTATGAGGGTGGTTAGGAGAGGTGTGAGAGAGGGAACTTAAAAGATGTTAACATATAATAAATAAGGAATAGATAACTATTTTAGGTCAGTGTTCTTAAAGTCATTTCTCCTCTGTAATTTCTTTACTCACTTGCTGTTCCAGTGATTATTTTTTGATTCTATCTATCTATCTATCTATCTATCACCTATCTATCATCTGTCTATCTATTATCTTCTATCTATCTATCATCTATATCATCTAGTGACTTGGTAAATTATTTAGGTATGAAAGCACACTTGTTGCAAAAAGAGAGAGAGAGAGAAATCAAATACAAGAGGTATATACAATAAGTGACGCCCTCCCCCCATTTTACCACCTCTCCTGTTCTATTCACTAGCAATAATCTCTTTACTTGATTTTAAATAACCTTTCTAAGAATTATGAGTCTGTGTTTTAAACTCATTTCAAGCTTCACTTCTCTGTGTAAGGCTAAATCTATCTACACAGAAAGTTCAAAGATGTTATTGGTTCCACAGCTAGATTAACATGGTTTCATAACTAGATGGAGAAAGTAACATTTCAAGGAGGTAATGATATGGCTTGTTATGATACTGTCTTCTCCTCCCCTGGGGCTCCCTGACCTCAAACCTCACCTCTCCAGTTTGGGAAAATTGTATTGTGCACATACAGTCCAATCCAATACAATAAGCATTTTTTAATTCCCTATATTTTGTGGTAGTCATATGCAAGACTCTGTAAGGGAGTGAATGATAGGCCTCAAAATGCTGTGTTCAGGTGAATGGACTGACCCTAATAAAACTTGGTAAGAGCTATAACTGTATGATTGCTGCTGCCACCCCCAACTCCTAACCAATTCTAGTTTAGCCCAAGTGTCATACTATCAGGTGTTTGTGTCTGTGACTCCACAGAATAATCTGATTCAAACAATAGATGCTAATATCTCAAAAGGCTCTTAGAGATAAAAAATTCCAAGTATCTCATTTTATAATTGGAGAAAATATGATCCAACGTGATGACGATCTATGCACATCCACTCAGTAAGCGTATCCATGATAAATGTTCTTGAAAGAGGGTTAAAGGACATCTAACAACATATGTACATTCTAGACAGACTTTCTAAAGGTGATATGTTCAATTTGTTTTTGTTTGTTCTTTTCTACTTTATTTTTCTTTAAGGATGGTTGGGGAAAACGTAGAGAATTATTTGGAGTGCAAGTGAGGCAAAACAATAATTGCTCTACAAAAAAAATTTAGAGAGTATTTCTTTAACCATGCTGCATAAGCAATTCACCTTTTTATGATCTCAGTTTATCTTTTTAATTATTGTGCCCATAAGGTCTTCAAATTCAGAATTATAACTTTTTTGTAAAGAAATTTTACTACACACTTTAAAAATTCCATAAGTTTAGGAAGTATGTTGAAATGCTGCATACCCTATAAGCTCACTTCATAAAAATAAAACAAACAAACAAAATCCATATTCTTCATGGTAGGATTGAGGATGATTCACTGTTGATCTACAAGAAAAAAATAAAGCCATTTATACGTTTATTATTGACTCATTGATTATATAGATGAAGAAGTCTCATACAAATGAATAGACTTATTTCTTTTTCTCCTAAACAATATCCTTCTCCTTAAAACACTAAATGGGATATTCTGTAAAATAGTATAGTTTTATTACAATAAATTACTTTCTGCTAAGAGGCTGCTTAGTAGAAGAGTTAGATAATGTGAGTTGCTATCTTGCTTCTTTTTCATTTTAAAATAAACATGATCAGGAAAAATGTATGAGTGTATTTTTATTGAAATAAATATTACTTAGCAAAATCTCAAAGCTTTATATGGTCTTTTGTTTTGTATAGCTGTGGCATCTTATTCAACTAAACTACAAATAGGATACATAGAAATTATTTTCTATATCCTTGGGCATCTATTCCCTTCTTGTTAATGCAATGCCTGAGAGGCTTTATTGGGAAAATGAAACATTTTCTCAAATAGGATTAAGTGGTTGTATATTTCATTGTTTGGGGGATATAGTAACAGAAGTATCTTCTAATAGCACTTAGTGCTTATTAAATACAAGTTGATGACAATGATTGATACAGGCCACAGTAGGGATTAGGCTATTATTGTTACATTGCTTGCCTTTATACATTGTGGGAAATGTTTATACACTGTAGATATTCCTGAAATATGAGAAAATGTTGATTTACATGATGTACAAAAAGTATAGCAATTTAAAAATTTTCTATTGGTGATCATAACTCAGTGTGGTTGTGTTGTCAGTCTCCTTATATTTTGACCCCAAGATGAAAATTTTAGAGTTAAGTGAGTACAGGCAGTATGTCAGGACTTATTATATCTGAGTGAGAAGTTGTTATGGCTAGGGATATGTATTTCAAGGATCATAAATCTTTATTTTTTTTTATTCTGGCATATGCTAAAATAATACTGAGAAATGCATTTTGATTCAGCTTTTTAAATTTTTTAACATAGTCTGTTTTAGTTTAAAGGTAGTGACTCCAATATTCTCCTTATCTCACTGAGCAGATGACCTTGTTCCTATTTTTTTTTAATTTCTTTTCAGCGTAACAGAATTCATAGTTTTTGCACCACACCCAGTGCTCCATGCAATGCGTGCCCTCCATAATACCCACCACCTGGCTCCCCCAACCTCCCACCCCCCACCCCTTCAAAACCCTCAGGTTGTTTTTCAGAGTCCATAGTCTCTCATGGTTCATGTCCCCCTCCAATTTCCCTTGTTCTATTTTAATGTTACAAAAACAATCACACATAGACGTGCTCACTTACATCCATTAAATCTCCCAGCTCATTTGCATTTGTATATTCTGACTTTCTCCAGTTACAATGCAGGAAACATTATCACTTTTATCAAATGCTAACCTCTCTTGCTCTGGATGCCCTCTGCTGTTCCTTCTCAAGGATTTTGCTTGATTACCCCTCTTTCTTGCAAGATTGTTTTCTCTTTCTTCTCTCTACCAATTCAGTTAACAAAGAAATATGCAAAAAACCTCTGATTTAAAAAAAAAAAAAACCTAGTAAAAATCCTCATTTCATCTCACTTTTCCCATTTACTGCTATATATTTCTGATTGTCTTTACAATAAAACCCCTGGAAAAAATTATCTGCAATTGCATTTTCACTTCCTCTTCCATTTTTTTTTTCCTATAATCATTCCAAATGACTCCACATTTTGCACTTCATGGAGGCTGCTTTTATAATAGTAGCTTTGCAAAATTTATCAATTGTTTGAGTTTATCTTTACCTTTCAACAGCACTCAACACAGTTGACAACTCTTAAACAATTTCTTCTTTTGACTTTAGTTCTATTATTTTCCTGGGGCTTCTTTTTTCCATTTTGGTTTCTCTTTCTCAAACCTCATTGCTACTTTCTTGTATTTCTGCTGGGCATGTAATGTTGTAGAGCTCTAGAGCTCAGTTCTAAGTCCTTTTCTCTGCTTCAAATAATTTTTTCTCTAGATAATTAATCTCATTAAGTTTTTCTCTAGATAACCAATCTCTAATCTCATAATTAATTAACAATGGCTTTAAATAATATCTACATGATCTAATATTTATTTCTCTGTAATTGAAGTGTATAGACTCATTTCCAAGAAGTCCATTCAATTCTCTCCCTTGGGTGGGAAATATTCATATTAAATTTAATAGAACCAAACAAAAGTACTTGTTGTTACTCCAAAATATGCACATTCTGCTGTCTTCTTTGTATCAGTAGATGCCACCATTACCTATCAGGTTACCCAACTCAACACTAAGAATCATTCTGGATTTCTCTCTTTCTCTCACCATAGTATCCAATCCACTAGCAACTCATGTGATATAACTTCCAAAATGTATCTTGAAAATATATTCCCCCTTTATTCAACTCTCTACCTAGCAAGCAGAATATTCTTTTAAGAACTTAAAGCCAAGCCAGGTTATATATCCATACATACATGCCAGTTTAAATACTTCAGTGACTCCTTATCATCACATAGAATCTTTACATCATGCTTAGGATTTTAATAGTTACTTAGAATAAACTTCTGATTCTGGTTATAGAGTCCTGATTTGGTACTTTTACTTCTCTGTGCATATCTTTCTGTGCTTTCATCAAACTGGCATTCCTTGTATCTTAGCATGTTGTAGAAGTTTTCTTCTTTGTACAGAATACTATTCCCTCTTCCTGGAATATTCTTCCCCTTAATTTTAGAATATCTGGATCTTTTATAAAAGTTAAGCCCAGAGATGTAGTGCTGGTTATACAGACCATTCACAGTGGCCATATTCAGGTCTTAGTTCAAATTTCAACCATGGAGAGAGGTTTTCTTATCAATGAAGCTACAAACAAAAACAAAAACAAAACAGCACAACAACAACAACAAAATACAGAGTAATTTGTGGAATGTGGGAAAGGAGAAATACAGATGAATGACTTCAAACTGTTTCTTTACTTGAAAGCCTCTGTTGATATTTAAATAATATTTGTAAAAATCATCAATTTTGACCTATCTCTCCCCCCAAGAATAAGCTCTACAAAATCATAGAAGTTGACAGTCTTGTAAATTACTCTAGTTTCATCCAGATAGAAAACAAGTACATAAAAATGTACTTGTTGAACAATAAAAAGTAAGTAAATTAAATAGAAAGAGGATGTAATTTTAAATCAAAGGATTTGAGTTCAGTTCTAGGTCCTTTGGACCCTCTGCAACTTTGAGTAAATCTACTGTCCTCTTTAAGACCCAGTTACCTCATCTTTAAAATTGGAATATAATTCTAATAATAAAGTCTCAGTTCTAGAGAGATATTTTGAGTACTAAATGAGATTCGCATACACACACACACACACACACACACACACACACACCCTAAGCAACATAAAGGTCTTTACAAAAGCAAATGCTGTCATTAGGTAAAATTTAATCTCACTCATTAAGTATGAGATCAGTGATAGTTTTAATGTTACAAAAATTAGACAAAATGTACTATATAAATAAATCGGGGAGGGTAATGGACAATGGGATACTGCATAGAACTTTAATAGCAAAGTCCTTATTCATATATGTATAATCCTTGAAGATCAATATAGTCACAAGTGAAAGAGAATAAAAAGGTAACAGTAGAAATCCCTTCATCATAAAGTTTGGAGACCAGTAGTCATTTAATATAAAAGCATAGAGAGACACATTATTAGAGCAGAAATATCAAACAGGGTGGATAGGACTTCCAGGTATAAATGACAACTTAAATGCTTCCTACCAAAATATAGTAAGCCAGTTTCATTTCACTCATGAAAACCACAAGATAGAAAGAGAATGGAAGAAATGATGGGATGATAGGAATTTTAAAGCTGGAAAAAGGATATAACAAAGAGCTTAAAAGACATAAGAGAGCTAAATTCTAAGCCCAAAGTGACAAATACCAAGAGATCATCTTATGAACAATCCAGAATTCCCCAAAGACTCACAAATTGGTAGCACCATTACCTTAGGAAGAGATTGTGGAGGGAATGGGGAGCTATAATAAAAGGAAGTTTGGAAGTCTGTGTAATAATAAACTACCTTCTAAGATCCCCTTCCACACTGCCTTTCTACCACTCTGGAAGAAGAATGGGCATTTGTTAGATCTTTGAACTTGCAGACACCTAGCTTATTTGAGAGTAGATGCACTATATTGCAGGACATTCAGTGAATATATGCACTGTGGTGCATGGAACCTCACCCCATCCTCAGTGCCCTTACCCTTGGATCCCAGAACACTGGCTGTAATCATTTCACTCTCTGGAGAATCTAAACAGCCCAGGAGAATAATATAATAACTCTGACTTTGGATGAATCCCAACTGAATGTTCAAACATATACCCTGCAATGAAGTTTACTGTTGATAAGACCTATCCAGGGGCGCCTGGGTGGCTCAGTGGGTTAAAGCCCCTGCCTTCAGCTCAGGTCATGATTCCAGGGTCCTGGGATCGAGCCCCACATCAGGCTCTCTGGTCAGCGGGGAGCCTGCTTCCTCCTCTCTGTCTCTGCCTGCCTCTCTGCCTACTTGTCTGTCAAATAAATAAATAAAATCTTAAGAAAAAGAAAAGACCTATCCAGGCACTCATAGATTTTAGTATGTCTTCTAATTTCCTACTCTTAAGTAAGTGTAATCATACAAAGACTGCCAGAAACATGAAAGATGGGGCCCAGAACAAGCAAATTGATAAATGAAATTTGGAAGAAAAATACTAGTCTAAAAGATTAAAATTTGAAAAGAAAAACAATATACTTACAGAGAGAAAAGAATGTATATAAAACAATAGGGGGGGGGGAAAGCCCAGGATAGTATTTTTTGAAAGAGAGAAGGAAATTCTTAGAAATTAAAACTATAAAGAGTTTTCAAATTTTAAATTCAACCACTCTACAACCACTATATTTCTTTGGAAAACTCTATTTCCATTCTCAAAAATGAAACTTTCACACATTACCTTCTCTTTTCAAGCCTCTCACTTGCCTCCTCCCATTCTTAGCTCATGACCTGACTCATATTTCATGGATAAAATGTAAGCAATTAGACAATAGTTTCCTCACATTTTTATCACCAAATCTTCAACCTACTTACCTCTGCACCCATGCCCTCTGCCTTCTCTCTTGGTGCAATGTTTGACACGTCCTTCGCCTGGAAGTGTATGTCAGTGTCCAATCCTTCACTTACGTCCTAGATCTTACCTCCTCTTGCCTACTCAAAAGTCCTTCTCTGGTAACTTTTTCCATTATCTGTTGCACCATCAGCTTCTCCCTCTATAATGGACCTATCTTCCAAGTGCACAAATATGCCTCAATATCTGCCATATTTAAAAAAAAATATCGTTTGCTCTCTAGTCTCTCTCCACCTACCACCCCATTTCTTATTTCTTCTTCTCAATCAAATTGTCTAGTGACTGTCTCTACAAACTTACTTCCTATATTCCCCTTTACCTTCTTTAGTCATAGCTTAAACCACACTCCACTGCTGAAGCTACTCTTATGAAAGTGGCTAAGGACCTCCCTGTTGCCAAACCAATGACTTCCTTTTGTCTTTCTATTATTGCTCTTTACAGAGTTCAACTCACCTGACCATTCTTATACCTTCCTGAATACTTTCTTTCCCTATCTTCCATGAAATCTCACAATTAGTTTTCTTCTTACTCTCAGTTTACTTTTATTCCTCTGTTGATTTCTAAATCTTTTTTTTTTAAGATGCTTTTTTAAAAATTTCTTTTCAGCGTAACAGAATTCATAGTTTTTGCACCACACCCTGTGCTCCATGCAATGTGTGCCCTCCATAATACCCACCACCTGGCTCCCCCAACCTCCCATCCCCCGCCCCTTCAAAACCCTCAGGTTGTTTTTCAGAGTCCATAGTCTCTCATGGTTCATCGCCCCCTCCAATTTCCCTCAACTCCCTTCTCCTCTCCATCTCCCCATGTCCTCCATGCTATTTGTTATGCTCCGCAAATAAGTGAAACCATATGATAATTGACTCTCTCTGCTTGACTCATTTCACTCAGCATAATCTCTTCCAGTCCTGTCCATGTTGCTACAAAAGTTGGGTATTCGTCCTTTCTGATGGAGGCATAATACTCCATAGTGTATATGGACCACATCTTCCTTATCCACTTGTCTGTTGAAGGGCATCTTGTTTCTTTCCACAGTTTGGCGACCATGGCCATTGCTGATATAAACATTGGGGTACAGATAGCCCTTCTTTTCACCACATCTGTATCTTTGGGGTAAATACCCAGTAGTGCAATTGCAGGGTCATAGGGAAGCTCTATTTTTAACTTCTTGAGGAACCTCCACACTGTTCTCTAGAGTGGCTGCACCAACTTGCATTCCCACCAACAGTGTAAGAGGGTTCCCCTTTCTCCACATCCTCTCCAACACACCTTGTTTCCTGTCTTGCTGATTTTGGCCATTCTAACTGGTGTGAGGTGGTATCTCAATGTGGTTTTAATTTGAATCTCCCTGATGGCTAGTGATGATGACCATTTTTTCATGTGTCTGATAGCCATTTGTATGTCTTCATTGGAGAAGTGTCTGTTCATATCTTCTGCCCATTTTTTGATATGATTATCTGTTTTGTGTGTGTTGAGTTTGAGAAGTTCTTTATAGATCCTGGATATCAACCTTTTGTCTGTACTGTCATTTGCCCCATGGGAGAAGATATTTGCAAATGATTTCTAAATCTTGATATGCCTCAAGGGCTTTATCTTAGGACCACCTGACTTTACTTTCTATACCCTTAGAAATACCATGCAGTTTGAGGCAATAAACATCACCTACATTCCAACAAACCCTACATTTGTTTTGTTTAACTCCTGATCTCTGTTCTGATTTTCCTACTCATTTAACATACTGCCTATTCCATATAACAAAATTTCCATTAGGAAACTCCCAGCAATGATACAAATCAGTATGTATACCAAATTATGTGGTCCTGATTGGAAAGTGGCCCTTCTTCTTAACAGGTTCCTTTGAAAATATCACCTATTAACTATTTTAATATCACTCCTGACATCACAAATTTAACATGTCCCAAATCAAACTTCTCACTCTCAAAACTTCCTCCTACAGTCTCTGCAATTCAGTGAGATGGGACCACCAGGACCTGGTTGCTCAACCCCAAAACCTGCTCACTCCCATGCTTTAACTTACTCTGCTCTCCCTACGGCCACTCACATACAGTGTATCACAACAATTTCTGTTGATTCTACTTCCAAAATATGTACTTAACCCAACTATTTCACCCGATCTCCTTTCCTTTCTTCCCAGTCTCCTTACTTCCATTTCTTCCCTGGACTACTGCAACAGCATCTCCCAAATTCTTCCCAGTGCACTTAAAATTCTAATCTCTTACTGAAACTTAAAAATCTCAACATGATCTGAGCACTGCCCTCCTTTGAATTCATTTGATATCTCTCTCTCTCTCTCTCTCTCTTTTTTTTTTTTTTGTTTCCAGCAGTTTCTTCCTGCCGTACACAATGGCTGCATTTCAAATTTTTCATTTTGCTTGGAAGAGTCTGAATTTTTTCCTAAAAGTGACTTGATATTTATTGTAATTTTTGCTTTGATTGTTGTTGCTTAGAACTTAGGGGAGTAGTTCTTACTCTCTGAATTCTCATAAAATCGGGACATATCCTATAGTTGATAAATCCATAATGATTTTATTTTAATATACTATAT
Source organism: Mellivora capensis (assembly GCA_004024625.1). Lineage (NCBI taxonomy): Eukaryota > Metazoa > Chordata > Mammalia > Carnivora > Mustelidae > Mellivora > Mellivora capensis. Next base: position 27,404 of record PISX010004594.1, read on the forward strand.
CCTTTTAATCTGTCAATTCAACCTTCCCTTGATTTCAGGAAAGCTATCTTAAATTATATCCCTGGATATTTTACTTCTCCATTTCTTATTACTCTTCTTCAGAAATACAAACTATACATAACCCTGTATCTCTGTGTGCATTCATATCAATGACTTTCTCTTTAATTCTTCTTAAAATTGTTTTCTTAGTTTAATCTATTTTTCAAGTATATTATCCCTGTTGCTGCTCCATTTTTATCCATATCCTTTCTCCTTCTTTCTGTAGTTAGTATTACCTTGTTTTTTGTTTAATTCTTTTTCTTCCTTCTCTTTCTTGAGTGCCACCAACTCACTTTTCATCATCTTTATTTTTAAGGAGGTTGAAATTTTTTTTAATTATTTTTTTTTATTTTTGCAAGAGAGAGACTATGAACAGGAGGGGGGTAGAGGGAGAAGCAGACTCCCTGCTGGGCAGGGAACCTGATGCAGGTCTCCAACCCTGGACCCTGGGGTCATGATCCGAGCCAAAGGCAGAAGCTTAACTGACTGAGCCACCCAGGTGCCCTCATCATATTTTATTGTTTTCTATTTTATCTTTAAGCCTTGTGTCTCTGCCATAAGTTCCTGCTTCATAGAGGCTAGGTGTACCAACCAGTTTTTTGAACCCTTAGACAATGGCATGGCATGATTTTCCCTGATCCACAAGAACATTATTCTGCTGTGTGCCTTATGTTTATTATATGTCTTCCTTCTTTCCTTCCTCACCCTTCTCTGCCTCCTTCTCTATTTATGGTTTGTACTTTAATCCTCAAAGACCCCAAAGACATGGAATGGCCAGTAGTTTCTACGATGGCTCCTTTACTGAGCCACATTCACAGTTAGCTGGTTGCAAACAGGGAGCTCTTAATGCTTCCTTCACAGTCCCTTTCCCTGACACTCTGGCCCAACTTTCAGTGTCTCCTACAGTCATTACACATACTGTTATCTTATTTCAAATGGGGGCCATGGGATTAGTTCATAAGATCAGGACACTTGTTGCATAATAAACGCTCTGCCAGCATGATCTTTACCCAGCAGATATACCTGTCCCAAATCATCTCCTGGATGCAGGCCCTGGATGCCTGCATCCAACATTGCCTGTCAGACCCTTGCATCCCATAATCTCTGTGCTATCCATACTTCCACATCTGTCAGTTCTGCACATCCCACATCATACCCTGGATCAGTTGTTCTATTATCAACTGTCAAATGCCCATGTCCCACATGGTCTCCAGGATCTACAATCTTACATCTTTCAGTAATGGGTGGTCTTTGTGTATAGGCCATAAAGGAGGTACCCTGTCCTATGATCTAATCAGTGACAGTGCTTCCATCAAAGAACAACAGACAGAGAATGGCAACAAGAACCCACACACAGAACCTGGGTGGAACCTTCCATGCTCAGAGACTGGAGTCCAAAGTTGTTTTAAGATCCTTGGGACTACCCGCAAATCCATTTTTGCTAGCAAAGCCTTTTCCCTGTGAAATGTAAGCTCCATGAAACTTCCTGCTAAGACCTGCTTGAGATACTACTCTGTTAAGACATTGTGTCAGATACATCCATACATGATCTGACTCTGGCCTGCTACCTGGTCTCTGGTCTTACCTGAAGTGGAACATTGCAATGCTCTGATGCCCTCAGGAAGCCATCCTACCATGATATATATGACAGAGGTAAACTTACCCATATCATGGTCAACAAGAAAATATGTATCACTCATAGTCCAAAATATGAGCTCCTGACTGAAGATGTATCCCTTTCAAAGACAACTCAAGTGCCCAAGTCATTTACTTCTTATAGCTCCATTAGTTCCATTTTGGGGGGGGGGGGGCTTCCAAATTCCCCAGTGATCTAAGTCAAGATGGTGGAAGGTTAAGGCACAGTGGGAGGCTTATGGGAGGTTTTATGTGTTAGCCCTAACAAGACAAGCATCTCTCCTGCTCATCTTTCCTGAACTTGATCTTATCACTTGGCCACACATAATGCCTAGAATGTGGAGTACTTTTTCTGGCTGTGCATCTAAAAGGTCCAGGATGCATACTTGGCTACAGCACCTAGTCTTTGCCCCCAAGTGTCCATGAGAATAGACATGGAACAAAGGCAATTCTGTGTGCAGGGTTAGCCTCTGTTGTGCTGTCAGGAAGGGGCTGGACTCTACTAAATGGGTTTCAGGGTCCCTGTTCTTTGTGCCCAGAAGTGCTTAGCATTACTGCTAAGTAAAGAAGAGAAGCAAAGAAAGAGAAAGGAAAGGGAAGGGAAAAGAAAGTGAAAAAAACGAAAGGGGAGGGAAGAGGAAAGGAGAGAAGGGAAAAGGAAAGGAGAGGAGAGGTGAGGAGAGGAAAGAAAAGGAAAAGGAAGAGAAGGGAAGGGGGATGGAAATAAGGAAGAGAAAGATGAGAAAAGAAAAAAGAAAAAGGAGGGGAGGAAAGAGAGAATCATGTTTAAATGTATTGAGGAGAGATTTATTCTTATGAAGAAGATTGGGGAGTAATTTGACCATAGGAAAAAATATAAGGCAATTATTAACCTCCAGGAAATCAACAGGTTGTAAAATAAAAGGAAATGTTATCATAATAAAGCATTTGCCATAGTTAAGCCATAGAGTATATTATATTTGTGAAATCATAAGGCAAACAGTGACCAAAATTTATCACATAGCTATTTGGGAAGAGAGATTTATTTAGGTGTAGTGAGGGAAGAGGGTGTGTGTGATAAAGGCTTTCTTGACCAAACTTTAGACAGTCTCTCCAGCAATATGCTTTCCTATTAGGCCTCATTTTTTGCTTTGTCCCCAGCCTGCCTAGTCCAATTCTAGCAAGAATCCCTAAGTCAGTTTTGCAAGATTTCTTCCCATCCTTGATGTCTGGTCACTTTTAATAACTGATCAAACTCCAAATCCCCACTCTTGACATCTGCTCACCCTGGCCTGCCTTCAGCTAAAGTCTTGTTAAATTAACTTAACAATAAACCTCTTACCCTTGATGTCTCCTCTTAGTAATTTTATATCCATTGACTCCATCACTCTGCTCCTGGGTTACAAATCCCCAGCTGTCCTCACTGTATTCAGAGTTGAGCCTGAGGTCTCTTCCCTATTGTGATAGTCTTGACACCTATTGCAATAGTCCTAAATAAATTCTTCCTTACTGTTTTAACAGGTATCAGGAGAAATTTTCTTTAATGGGCATATATGAAAAAATAAATTTTAATCTTACATAGGGGAAAGCAATATGCCTAAAAAACATATCAAAACATAGTAGCATTAGAATGTTTTTAAACACATGGAAGTAAATATCCAAAGAAACAACTAATGTTTTAAATGGTTGCCCCTGGAGGTGAGGGGAAGTAAGGAAAGTTGGGAATTACCATGGGAAAGCAGAAGAAGATTCTGTTGCTTCTTTTTTCAACCCTGAGGAATTATTTGAAACTATGTGCATGTGTTATATAATTTTAATTTTTCTTTAATGCACATAATGCTGAATTGAAAAAGAAAATTACAAGTGTGTTTATATATATACACACATAGATTAGAACCTATGGGTTCTTTATATTTGTATAGATCAAACCAAAATCATTGTTTATCACATATTACATTCTTAATTACTAAACAATTGGGATGAGCTTTTGAGTTGTTTAATGAAGTATTAGGCTATTTTCAGGACAGATGTCTTATATTTAACTACATGATTGTCAGTTTGTCCTAGAAGATCGGAAGCTGACAAGGTAAGATGAACTGTCCTGACATTTCTAGTCTGATGTACTTCAAGAGTGTTCCTCTTCCTGGGCAATAGAAAAGGGTTTTCGTAGAGGTGAACTCCTCCATTCAGACTGCACAGGAAATCCCAGCTGACACTTCTCACCCTCAGGCCCTTACAGTATGGCTCTTACTTTCTTTTCTATTTCATCTGTCCCCCTTCCACCCACCCACAAACACACAATAACAAATTCAACCAGCTGTGAGTAGGAACTATCCACACTTGAAACAAATCTCTGAGACTCACTCAGCCTGAGTTAGTCTTTGTCTCTCAACGAATGGAAATAAAAGGAGGGAAAGAGGGAGTCGGTAGAGTATATGCCAACGCAACAAAGGAAAGGGCTCCCAAATAGTCTGTCTACATGCTTGTTTCCCTTTTCTCCTAAGTCTAATTGGAAGCTGTGAATACCCACCTTCCTACTGTTTCTCAGAAGTCTAATTAGAAGCCAACATGGCCCTGAATTAGAATAAGTGTAACATTTGCCAATGACGTCTGTGTTTTGCAGGTGTCACAGTCAAGTGCCAATGTTATCCAATATTTGCTCACCACTGCCCACGTGGGACCAAACCCACACTTAAGAAGACAGGGACTGCACTGTCCTGACATATGTGCAATAATATTCCCTGCGTTTAAGCCCCAGAAGCATGGTTATTTAGCTAACATAGTCTTCTGCTATAATCATAGCAGTTTTTCTTCCAGCAGTAAAAGTCTCACCAACTACAGTTAGGCATTTTCTGCTTTCCAATTACTTGCTGATGCTACGCCAAGCACAGAGTAATATTTTCATGTATCATTAAACAAATGCAGTTGTGCTCCCCAAACAGGTTTCAGTTTGGGCTAAATGACATCCATTAAAGCTTTCATAAATGGCACACCCTTCAGCTTATAGTTTCTTTTTACTCATAAATATTTAAGCTGCATGGATAATACCTCAGCTTCCCAGCAAGTGCTGCATTAGCTGGGCAATCTTTAAAATAGAAAACTTTGTAGCAAGAGAAAGCTAGGAATGGAGAAATAAGTTGCACTACTAGCAAAAAATGTACCAGAATCCTAATATTTTCTTATTTCTGAGAAATCTATTTTTCTTTTCTATGTGTACCAAAGTAATCATTTGAAAGATACGTATACCAATGATAGTGTGTTTAATGTTGTAGGTGCTACAGATTTATATTAAAAGATGGACAATATTCTTCTTTCTGAACACTTACTAAAAGTAAAAAGTTAAACCTAAGTGTAGAGATGTGAACATAGTAATTATAAGAGTAGAGTGAAAGGATCAATTTAATGCTACATTTTTGTCAAAGAAAGTTGGAAGTGAATCAAGAGATGTTTCATACAGTGGGTGAAATGTCATGTTCCAGGTAAGGATCCTTTGGTTGCTAAGAACTGAAACCCATATCAACTATTATAAGTGAAGGGGGATCTATGATAAGAATGCAAGACAGCTCACAGTACCCAAATGCAGAAAGTCACAGGGCAGCAATTCTCTTTATTCCAGGCTAGACCCTCTGGCAGCCAGGCTCTACTTAGCTCTCCATCTCTCCATCTTTTCCCCTCTGTCCAGAAGACATTCATCTGCAAGGTTCTTTGTTTCACTTCCCTTATAATTTTGGTTTACCAGAAAATTTGGCAAACCTTGAACAAACTCTGACCATGACTTTATATAATCCTATGATTCCAGGGCCATGATGTGAAAAGTACTTTGTGTTAACTCAATTCAAATTCTTAGGAGGATGACGACAGTGTCAGCCTGGATCATATGCCCAACTCTGTTCAGTCACATGGTGCAAGCATTGATTTCTAGGTTCATCTTCAACACCAGCTACTAGAACAATCTAAGAAAAGCAACATGGATGAGAAATATATTCAAGAAATAATTACTAAACAGTTTTCAAGAAAATTTAAATGTAAGTTGAAATTTTGGATGAAAAAAGAAAATTTTTTTCAAAACAATTATATATTTCACATTGGAATTTATACATTGCACACAGACACATTATCATATATAACCTTTCTTTATGACATCCTTGTGACATATGGAAGGAAGAAGGTGCCATCTCTATTTTAAGTATTAGAATACTGAAGTTTAGAAAAGTGGAATAAAATAGCTTTGCTAGATTAATAATTTGGACACTGCCTCTTTAAGACTGCCAGTTTGTTTCTAAATTTGGAACACTTGAGCAACTCTAAACCAAACCCTAAGAATAACAATAATAATTTTTAAAAGGCTGTATTGATGTCTGCGCTATGAACAAAGAAGTAGCAACTATTTATCTCCAGATTCTCCCATCCTGGTCTATCTGAAGAATTATTTCAGAGGATCAGCTGTTTATCTGTTAGTTTGAATGTTCTTCAATTTAGTGTGACCACATAACTACATGTTAAGCCAATAAAACTGTAAAATAAAAGGGACATTATTGATAATGAAGATAGGATGACAAGCATAATCCTTAATTGCCCTATGTCAACCAAGCGGGATCCCCACCCTTCTTGAAATAGATGTAGTGTTGATGGCTTCTTCCTTCTAGAATACAATCCAAATTCATGGATCCAATCACCTTTCCTGAAGAGAACTGAAATACTTTGGTCAGTCTGGATTTCAGGGATTGGAATAGAGTGAATATTGTTACAACAGGAAACATCTTGAAATGTGGCCAGGCTCCTGAATTTTTAGGGCTTTCCACCTGTCTCTTTCACGCTAAAGACAAGCCTGATTTTCCATCCACACAGATCAAAATCAAGGCCTCCTAATCTTGGAAATACTTCAGTTATAAGGGTTACAGAGAGTTTTTCATTAAATATAAAAGCCTTTTATAAAAAATAATCTGGGTTATTTGTTTATTATTGAATTATAAGTGTTCTTTATATATTTTGGATGAATCCTTATTGGAGATATGATTCACAAATATTTTATCCCATTATACGGGTTGTCCTACACTTTTTAATATCTGTGCATCCTTTGATGCACTCCTTAATATTTGTGCATCCTTTGATGCACAAAAGTTTAGTTTTGATGGAGTCCAACTTACTTATTTTTCTTTGGTTGTTTGTGCTTTTGGTTGTTATATCTAAGAAATCATGGCCTAATCCAAGGTCACTAAGATTTATACCTATGTTTTCTTATAAAATTTAATATTTTTAGCTCTTACATTAGGAATTTGGTTTCTGTTGGGGTCCATGATCAAAGGAACAAGACTGATGCAAAGCAAAAGTCAAGCAAAGTTTTATTTCATGCCAAGCATCGAAAATCAAACCAACCGGTAGGGGCCGTCTCTTACGAAGTGACGACGATGACGACGATGACAAGGAGGCCGCACCCTGGACGAGGCTGCTCCCTGGATGACTGCACTGCTCCCGATGACACTGCTCCCGACAACTACAATGACCACAATGAACACAATGACCACGACGACCATGAGGCTCCCGATGCTCCCAATGACTACTATCGCCCCCCCCAGCCTCACGGACTAACCTTTATAGAGGCAGTTGAGCCCAGCCCACACACAGCTGGCCAATGAGATTGCAACATAGAGGGAAAACTGCACAGTCATCCTCGATCAGAAATACTGGTGGCCAATTGAATTCCAATTCACCATAGTAAATATATGCAAGCCCCACTGATTGGATGTCTCCATCCGGTTGGCCTGCCCCTGTATCTGGGGTTTACAAGTAAGTTCCTCCAGGAGGGGCGGGGTCAACCCAAGCCCACAACCAAATGGTTCCCTCTGGCCAACCAGGCCCCTACAGTTACTTACTTTTCCAACTTGCATTTTGCTGAGCTTCTCAGATATGCAAATAAATATTTTTCATCAAATTTGGAAAGTTTTTGGCCATTATTTTTCAAATATTTTTCTCCCCCTTCTCTTTCCTCTCCTCCTGGAACTCATTATATATATATATTCATACACTTGATGATGTTTCACAGGTCTCTGAGGTTCTGTTTCTTTTTCTTTTTTTCTGTTTCTTAGAATAGATAATCTCAACTGATCCATCTTTGAGTTTGCTGACTTTTTCTTTCCTCTGTTAAAATTTGCTGTTGATTCTCTCTAGTAAATTTTCATTTCAGTTTGTATACTTTTCAGCTCCAGAATATCTATTTAATTCTATTTTATAATTTTTCTATTCCTGATACTAGTGGCATTTTTGGTAAGTCATTATCCTAATACTTTTCTTTAGTTTTTAAATATGACCCTTTTAGTTCTTTCAAATAAATGATTTAATGCCATTGTCTAATAAATCCAACCTCTAGATTGTCTAAGGATAGTTTCTATTCACTGCTTTTTTCACATGTAAGAGATATTATTTATTGTTTTTTGCATACCTCATAATTATTTGTTGAAACTGGACATTTTAAATAATATAGTGTGACGACTTAGAAAATCAGATGTTTCTCCCTTATCAGCATTGCTGTTTTTGCTGTTTGTTGTTGTTTGTTTGTTTAATGACATTTCTGAACTAGTTCTGTAAAGTGACTTTGTCATGTGTGGTCATTGAAATCTGTGGCTATCAGCCAATGAATGGACAAAGTCTTTTCTTTTATGTCTCAAACCAGTAAGCATTCCAGTTTTTGCCAAGTAGCTATGTATATATTCTGGAACATGCCTTCAACACCATCCAGAGTTTACAACTCCATCCTAGCCTTTGTTTTTACACAGAGTCTCAAGATTAGCTAGAAAGGAGAGAGAGATTAGGGCCTTCTTAATTTTTCCAGACCATGCAGACTTCCCTGCATTTATGCATAGCTGCACATATGTGTGTAACATTCCACATCCCCGAGAATATGATGTAGCCTTTCAATGTCCCTTGTAGATAAATATCTCATTCCAAGGCCTTTCCTTTTATGCTTTTGGCTTGCCTCTTTGCCCCAACTATTATCTATCTTTTCAATATTCAAAAGCTGCCTCTGGTTGTTTTGTGATATTCAAGAATTTCCTCTGATTCATCTTGACAAATGTCTCTGAGAAGAGCTGTTTGCAGCAAACTTAATAGTTCTACAGTACATAGGTTATTATGTCCTCTGAAAATAGAAATTGTTTTACTTTCTTTCCAATTTGTATGCCTTATTACCTTGGGTAGAACTTCAACTATCAAGTAGGAGTGGTGGTAAAGGTCCTCCTTACTTTTATTCTGATCATGGGGAGATGGAATTCAGTATTACATCATAAAGTTGATGTTATCCCTGGGATTTTGTACCTTTATTTAATTGAGTAATTTCTCTTCAATATCCAACTTGCTGAGAAATTTTTATGACAGGGTGTTGAATTTTGTCAAATGTTCTTTCTTTTGCATCTATTGAATTAATCATAAAATCTTTACATCCTAGAACCTAATATAGTGAAATAAATTGACTTTTAAATGTTAAGCCACCCTTTCATTCCTGCAGTAAACCTCACTTGGATATAGGATATATATACATGTGTATCTACATAGACATATATATATGAATTTATATAAAATAATTTCTGTATCCATATTTGTAAGATATATTGCTTTGTAGTTTTCTTTCCTTTTTTTGGTAATATCTGTGTCTTCTGTTTTGATATTAGAATAAGGCAGACCTCATAGAATAGGTTGGAAATTGTCAAACGAATTTATGTAAAATTGGCATTATTTCTTCATTAAATGTTAGAATTTAATACTAAAGCCATCTGGGCCTGGAATATTATTGAGAGGAAAACTTTTACCTTCTTAAATAGATAAAGAGTTATTCTAGCCCTCTATTTTTCTTTAACTGATCTTTGGTAGTCTGTCACTTTCAAGGACTCTGTTTCATTAAAATCATTGAATGTCTTATCATAAGTTTTTTTGAATAATGAAGGACTCCAAAATGTTTTTCCCATAATAGTTGTAGATATATTACTATATTAGAAATTAAAAATAACATTTGAACACAAGAATACATAGACTACCATTTTATTGCCCCAAAGAGCAATCATGTTATCATATGATGAATAGTCTTTGAAAAATTCCACCAAACATTCATGAGAAAATGTGAATGAAAAAGGTATATAGTGTCTTAAAATTATGAAAATGATTTTGATTTCACAGATCTACTTAAAGTCTCAGGGACTTCCAGAGGTTCATTTCTATCAGAAATTATCATCACTCTTCGCTAAGTTCCTTAGCTGAGAAACCTAAGAAAAATTCTACTTTCATTTTTCTTTCTTCAGGGAACCTGGCTGGCTCAGTTGGTTACATGTCCAACACTCAATCTCAGCCCAGGTCTTGATCTCAGGGTTGTGAGTCCAAGCCCTGTTTGGGATCCATGCTGGGTGTGGACCCTACTTAAAAGGAAAGAGAAAAAAAACCTATACTCAATTTCTCAATAAGATATATCTAAAATATAGTAGGATCAAAGTGTTTGTTTTAGTTGGCTGTATGTTTAATGTGAGTTAAGCATAATATAACTATCATATTCTGCATCCCCAACGTTACTTATCCATCTAGTAGAAGCGTATCCACATTTTATAAAAACTGATTTTATTTCCATATACTCTTCTTCTCTTTTATGTGATTTCAGGGAGGAAAGTCATCATCTTTAGGAAGGCTAACATATACTCCATCTACACTACTACCTGCTTCATGCCACTATCTGTTCCCTTGCAGTCTCCTCTTACTTCAAGCTCACACACTTTTCCTGACTGAAACACCTACGCATAAGTACATGAGAGAGGATCACAGATCTCCTAAGGCTATTTGTAACCATTTCTGTGTGACCACTTCACTGGTTCCAAACCTACTTTGAAATTTACTCTGTCTCTTACTTAGTTCAAACTATTGGATCAATACCCTACTGGATCCATGGGCAGAGTTTGTGTTTTTAGTCTTACTAGCATTTCATAATAGGTTTTCACGAATTGATTTGTTACTTCAAATTATTCACTTCTAGGCTTCCTTAGAAGAGACTTCATTCCTGGTTCCAGCCATTGAAAACCCAGCCTCTAACATGAACTACCAGGTTTTTACCAACATGTAGCCCTATGGCAGAGGGTGAGGTTTAAACATCTTCATCTTCAGTTCCTTTATCGGCAGTATTCTTCCTCTCCTGCTCATTAACATGTATACTAAAAAGCACAAAAATTCTTATTCTTTCATCCATCTTCACTTTCTTTTCCTTTTATTTTGCTTTTAGTATGATCTGATATAATGCTACCTATAAAAAGTAGTTTTTCTACTTTTTATGGTTTTGATGTTTTAGAGGGTAGAACTTAACATTCTCTTCTAGAATGTAATGTTTATAGATAGCCAACAGATTTTAAGTACTATCCAAGGTCTGCCAGCAACATATGGTTTTGTTTAGAAACTATGTTCATACTGAAACAGGATTTTGCACATTCTTTACACATCCAATGCAAATTTTCAAACGCGGTTTTTTAAATTGTTTACTGAAACCAAGTAACATGTTCTGGCATGACTCCAATGATCCATTAAATTGAAAGGATCTCATCAAAATGTCATAAGAAATGACTCAAAGTCAAAAAGGCAGCTAAAAAAATCACATTTAAAACAAATTTTAAAGTTTCTTCCCTGACTTATAGTTGGAAAAGTTAAATATGCAGCATAAAAAGAAAAAAAAATAGCAATATGTAAAATATTTTACATTTCAGGTGATAAGTCCTTTTCCATTTTAGAGTAGGCATCTTACATGGCTATTAGAGTCAAGAGTGGGATTTGTATGATTCAAACTTAGGCAGAGTCACAGAAAAAAAAATGTCATTTGGATTATTTAGTTCTACAACAGCTTGAAGTTGGTATTTTTGTTTCTAATGAAGACTAATATTTTAAGTGTTGATATTAATAAAGCTATTCTGGTAACATATTTTATTGTAAGAATCTATCATACCTTATTTATTTGACAAACCCGGGTAGATAATTAGACTCTATTTCTTTCCACTCGACTGCTGTCCAGATTCCATTTATTTGTTCTCTTAACCACTCAGTGTTTTAATACCTTATTTTCTAGAATCTAGCAATGTATAAAATGAGTGTAATAATCTGTGTTTGCTAGAGGCTTATAGAGAGTAACTTGAACATTTGTTATGCACTTTGAAATTTTATAAGAAAGTGATTTTCCCATGGTAAGCATTTATATTTATCAAATGAACATTACATTATTTCATGAATGCTATTATTTGCAGACACCTGTGTATAAAAACAGTCTGTGACTGATTTAAACCCATGTAATCTGTAGTTTTAGTTAATGTATATTTCAGACACTTCACATTGTTAAAGGACATCAACAGGAAATAGTTCTCAGGACCTGGTTCCTTTAGAGAAAAAAAGAGCATCACTGAGGTAACATGGGACACCTGGAGTGATGTATTCAAAACTGTAACATCAGTTCACTTTAAGTTTGGCTCAACACAGTGAGCACAGTGTGCAAATTTATTACAGTGAAATCCACACCATTATGCTGACAAAATCCAAGAACTTTTATATATTACTTCATAAAATAATTAAGTTATGATAGTATCAGAACACCTCATTGTAACTCAAATCCAATATAAAATTAAGTTTTGTTATATTGATCCTCTAGATTAGTTGTTGCCTTCTCTGGACTGTCTATAAAGAACTAATTAATATAATCAAAATTAAGTTTAGTGAGAACACAACATTTAAATGAACAAAATTTGGATTATCTCTATAAAGCCCTTTTTTCAGAATGGTCGTACATTAACAGCATACCTAAGAAATAGTACAAATAGCATTAGGACAATTTTAAATGATTTAAAGCTATGCTTATGATAATTTAGTCCATCATTTATAATATCAACAAAAGCCACCGTAACGCTCATAACCTAGACTACAAGTGATTTTTTTTCCAAAACACAGATTAGAAATCGTGATTTTAAAGTTCCTGACATTTCTATTAGCTTTTTTAAAATCACACATAAGGAACCCTGAGTGGCTCAGTTGGCTAAGTGCCTGCCTTTGGCTCAGGTCATGATCTTAGGGTCCTGGGATCAAGTCCCAGGTGGGCTTCCTTCTCAGTGGGAAGGCTGCTTCTCCCTATCCCTCTGCTGCTTCCCAGTTTGTGCACACTCACTCTCTCTCTCAAATAAATAAAATCTTTTAAAAAATAAATTAAATAAATAAATACCACAAGACTTTTGGGGGCTCTTGCTGTAATACTAAGTATGGTCCATATCGTTTGTAATAGGCTTAGCAGCCATAAGGGAGAAATACTATTATTCCCTTTAATAGATGTAGTTTGGAGGAAGAAAGTCACTTGCCTAAGAGTAAGGCCTTAGTAATCTCTAAAATGGCCCTCCACTCCAATACAGACCATATTGGTTACTATGGAGTTTTTATGTAATTAGGGTTCAGCACGATTTTGAGTACTAACTCAGACTGACTTATTTTTAAAGACTCGGAATGTTCAGTATATACTTTTATGCAGTTACATAGAATTTGTGATATACGAACCAATCAAAATAACACTAACATAATGTAAGATGTTTGTAGAAGGAGGAATGAATGAATGGATAATGAAATTATATTGAGTAGCTGTTGCTATTTTTCTTAGTGATAGTAAGTTAGAAGGTTCAAAGTATAGTAAGGCTTGAAGAAAAATGCCGAGACAAAAAGTTTATTCCGTAACGTTAGGGAAACAACTATTTGCTGTCAAAATTAGCTACTAGGTACTTCACATGCAAACCTGTGATATTTAAATGTCAGCGTTTGATTAATCCAGTTTATAAATTTTCCATAAGACCTGTTATTTGAAAGTAAACATTTCTTTCTTTGATAATTAAGGTTATTATTCCTTCAAATAAGTTTGATTCTGAAGTTTAACACTGATCATTAATCAAATCAATCATAGCACAGTGATGTCATTATAAATGGAAAATGTATTTGAAATGTTTTCAGATATTTTCTTTCAAATGTAGATTCCGATATCCTGAAGAAAAGTGGGTCTAGTTTATTAATTAAGTAAATGATTATATATTATATCTATGTGTTTAAGAAAGCTCTTCTAAATAGAGTTTACATTTTATTTTCATGGTAAATCTCAGACTTTTCTACTAAAACTGATGTTTCTTAAGATTTTCAGGAAAATAACTCCTGATTTTCTTTTGTAATCAGGGATTAGAGAAACATTTTAAATTCACAACAGGACACCAAGAAGTATGGCTATACCTTGGTGTATTTTGTGCCCTATTTAAATTAGCATACCAGTATAAGGGAGAACATGAAATTAAACAGAACATCCCTGGTTGATTGTCTCTGCCTCAGTGAAATGGCTTTTGTAAAAGTGTAAAGTGAAGCCAGACACAAACACATGGTTGAAAGGAACAGGTGCTGGGAGAGCAGTGTGTCAGCGCTCAGGACTGCGCGTGCTCTCCGGGGCAGGGCTTCCGCGGATACGTGTGGTGGCACCGAAGCGGTGTTACTCAACGTGCAACCAAACCCATATGTGCAGTCGCTACCACGGCAGTGATTGTCTGACTCTTCCAAACTGTTAGCAGTCACTTTTTATACCGCTTATAAAAATGATAATTTAACATATTTATTCAGCCGGTCAATCTCAAGGCTAACCGACCAAGCCTTCAGAGAATTTATTTACCTTAAATCCATATTTCCTAACGCAAGATGTGGTCAGAATTTTAAAAAGAAGCCAGAGAGCATGCAAACAGACATCTTAGAATTCCCTAGGGCCTCCTTGCGGGAAATGTGTCTAAATTCTAAGATGAAATTGCGCATTCATGAGTCACTAAGCGCGTTGTGGGAGCTTGTGGCGTTTTCCCCTTGAGAAGAGTCCGTCCGGTTGACCCACACACAAGAACGGGAATATATCCTCATTATCCCTAGGGCATGCAAAGGAGGGGAGAACGCCCGCTCTGGAGCCTGACAGCCCACGTTCATGTACCACTCTGCTATGGGCTGTGAGAACTTGTGGGGCCCCTTCAGCTCCTCAGTGCCTCAGTTCCCTCCCTTGCAATGTAGGAAAAAAATAATACTTATGCAAAGGGCTTGTCTTGAGAACTGAGTTTATACATATAAAATATTTTGAGTGTAACAGAACATAGAGTAAATACTTTGTAAGCTATTGTTAAGCAAACTAGTATCTTCCCTCAGTTTAACTGCCTGTGGCAGACTCTGCCCTGAGACAGAAAATAAGGGAAAATTCCACGAAGGGAGCTGTAGGTTACCAGCGCAGTCTTCAGGGTAATGCTATGAGGAAATGCAGTAATTGTCTTGTTTATGGGTGAAGTGACTGCCTGGCTTGCATTTTGAGTTTGCTACTAGCAGTATAACCCGGGGAAAGATATTTAACTACTTTGCATCTCAGTTTCCCCTCCATAAAGTAGGAGAAATACTTACATCTCAAAATTTGGGAAGACAAAATGAATTACCACATCCACCGATGAAGTATTTGGGACATTGTCTGGCGCATGATAAATACAGACAGTCGCCCACTGACATTCGTTTGACTTACAAGTTTTCAACTTCGTGATGGTGCCAAAGGATACACACTTAAAAATACCATACTTTGAATTGTGAATTTTGATCTTTTCCCGGGCTAGCAATTGCGGTGGATCCCTCTTTCCTCACACTGAGCAATGGCAGCGAGCCGAAGCTCCCAGTCAGTGGCACAGTCACGAGGGTGAACAAGCAATACGCTTACAGTCATTCTGTACCCGCACAACCATTCTGTTTTTCATTTTTAGGACAGCATTCAATAAATTACATGGGATGTTCAACATTTGATTATCAAATAGGCCTGGTGTGATTTGATTTTGCCCAACTGAGAGCTAATATAAGTGTTCTCACACATTTAAGTTCAGCTAGAATAAGCTAAGCTGTTCGGCAAGTTATGTGTATTAAATGAATTTCCAACTTACAACATGTAAAGCTTACCGCGGATTTATCAGGACATAACCCCATCAAAAGTTGAGGAAGATCGATAGCCTCTAAAGGTTAGCCATTTTTAATCAAAGACTACGGGGCAGACATAATTTGGATGGCACTAAGCGGGAAGGAGGGGAGAGAAACAATTAATAATGGGAAAAATAATTAGCTAACAGTAAGTATTCTCAGAAAGGCAGGGAATAATACCTGATGGAAGAAAGAGGTACAAGATTGAGTGTGGGTGGTCTGGAGTCTAAATTTTTCAAATCCAATGGTGATGAGTCCTAACATTGATTAACAAATTTGTGTAATTATTTTACCTCCAGATTTAAAGTTTAAGATCTAGTTTAGATTTTCTCCTGATTTTTCCAAACTTCTATTTTTAACCATGGTTCCATATTTTTATCACCACCTACTCTTACAGTCATAGATATTTCCAAACTGTTTTAAATACTTCAATATCTGGAAGATCTCTTATACTCGAAGGAATAAAAAAAGGATTTGAGGCAATAGCAAGAGTGAAGCTTATCACAAAATGATCAGCTTAGTCTCTTCTTTACTGTTACAGCCATGGAACATTAATGTCATCTCAACTGCTGAAATATGAAGGTGCTACATAAATGAAGATAGTTCAAGTAAGACATGAAGTCCACTTAGCTCCATTACACACATACACTCATACAAACTAATGCCTTCCTATTTAGAGGTTAACCAAATCTTAATTAAATCACAAATATTGTATTTTCTACTTTAAAATGTTTTGAAATTCTGAACACTTGGTGGGGAGGGGGAGTGAATGATAATTAGTCAACAAGATAATATAAAACATTGTATTTACTAAGAACAATATCAAGGGTAGTTATATTGACATATGACCACAGGCAAAGAGTCTCCTAAAATATTTATAGCCTAAAGAACACACCTGACATTTATTTAAGCAATACTATTCCATAAATTTTTATTATATTAATTATAATCACATAATTAGGTAGTTAACTACTTTCATTTAGATCCTTGCTGCTTAAAATGTGGTTTATGGAGCAGCAGTATTGAAATCACCTAGAAGCTTGTTAGAAAATGGAGGTTCTCGGGCTCCATCCCATACTTACTGAATTAAAATCTACAGTCTGATCAAATCCAGGGGTGATTTTTAAATATGAATAAATTTGAGGCACCTTAACCTAGGACAATGTTTTTTAATACATGCTTCATATCAGAATCACCTAAGATATATAAGAAATAGTAATGTTTAGGGTTTGCCAATAGAGTTCTTTTTTTTTTTTTTTAAGATTTTATTTATTTATTTGACAGAGAGATCACAAGCAGGCAGAGAGAAAGGGGGAAGCGGGGTCTCTACTGAGCAGAGAGGATTCGGGGCTCAATCCCAGGACCATGAGATCATGACCCGGGCCGAAGGCAGAAGCTTAACCCATTGAGCCACCCAGGCACCCCGCCAATAGAGTTCTTATTTAGTCTTTTTGTTTTTAAGATTTTGTATATTTACTTGCAGAGAGTGAGGGAGCACAAGCAGGGGGAGCAGCAGGCAGAGGAAGAAACAGGCTCCCCACAGAGCAAGGAACCCCATGTGGGACTCGATCCTAGGACTCTGGGATCACGACCCAAGCTGAAGGCAGGCACCTAACAGATTGAGCTACCCAGGCATCCCAGTATTTTATTTAGTCTTGAGTGGGATACCACTTTTTTTTTTTTTAAGTTTCTCATGAGTGTCCATTGTGCAGCCAGTGTTAACAGCTGATCTAGGTAAGCAAAATGAGTAACTTTTGGGAGATCCAAAAATTTGTTTAGAAATAAGAAAAAAGTCCTTTTCTTTAAGAATTGAACTTATCACAAGGGGATAGTGATCTTCAAACAAAATTGAGAAAAGCATATTTAATCGCAAACCAGAGCAAACCTTTTTCTCACTCCTGAGGACACAGGCTTGTGTAAGGGAGATTCATATATAGAAGAAGGAATCTGGATCAGGGACAAAAAAGAAGACTTGGTCTGTAAAGAACACACCTGGATAAAGCTAAGTTCATATGTCATGATCAAAGTAGAAACAGAACCTGGAAATATCAAAGCCTTTTAGAGACAGAGAATGTGAAATTACTCTAGTCTGGAATAAGATAAAAATTAAAACCAAATATAAAATTCAAAGGAAACAAAAATTAAAGGGGAGACAGTTGATCAAAAAAGAAAAATACTCAGGAACCAAAATATTCACCAATGAGTTCTAGATTTTCTGATTAATTTCTATGCTTGACAATAATTTTTATTGGCTTATTTTAAGATATTTTGTTTCTCTTCTATTTCCTGCATGTGCAAAGACCAACCCCAGCTATAAATATCTCAGAACCCAGAGACAGGGACAAAAAAGTATTTGCACTGGAGCACAGAGAGTCATGATGGGAACACCAAGCTAAATTATACTATGTCTTCCTTCATTTCATTAACTGACTCAAGACTGGGTGTTCTCATTTCTGGGTTTATTAAAGGGCACTCATGATGGTCATCACTGTAATACCAGACATTATATATAAATGTTAAGTAATGTATAAGTAATGAAAATTAATTTTTTAGATAAATATTACCCATTTGGCTAGAGAGATGTACTTTTATAAATTCTAGCAGGTTTAGGTAATGACTTGCAGATGTGTGGAAGGAGAGAAATGTCTTCATTGTTATTATTGATATTGTTGCTCAAAACTTTGTTAAATTTGCATTTGGCCACATATTTCCAAGGTGGTAACTAAAAGTAAATAAAATTAACAAATAATCCAATACAAATGAAAGAATCACACAATTCATGAATAAACTTCTAGCAAAGTAGTAGGCAATGAAACTTTCATAGGCCCTTCTTAATAAGAAAATAAAAACTCCTGGGGCGCCTGGGTGGCTCACTGGGTTAAAGCCTCTGCCTTCAGCTCAGGTCACGATCCCAGGATCCTGGGATCGAGCCCCGCATCAGGGCTCTCTGCTCCGCAGGGAGCCTGCTTCCTCCTCTCTGCCTGCCTCTCTGCCTACTTGTGATCTCTGTCTGTCAAATAAATAAATAAAATCTTAAAAAAAATGAAAAGAAAAACTCCCTTTTTTTGGTCTCTATACCAATAATAATTTTTAATGTATTTATGGGGACATGATGTATGAGAAAAGAAAGGCTAGAAATGGTGAGAAGTCTTTTTTAAATGGAAGACTGAGATATTTACAAAATTATTTTTTAACGCAATGTTACACCATTTGTTTTTACCATCATTTGAAGATATTATATTACAGACATTTCTAATAATTTTCATGTGGGGTCAGAACTATTTTTGATATAGGCCAACATTGTGTCTGTTCCAACCCAGCTAAAAGTCTGCTCAGGTCAGGATTAGAACATCTAAACATTAAAGAAAATTCTGAAATATCAAAGCGTTCTCAGGTAATCCATTTTGAATGAGTCACTGAAAAGATACTTTTTTTCTGGAAGCTGGTTCAATATTCAGTGGTAAGTAAATTAAACTTAAAGTCCCCATGAAGTTTGAAAATATTTAATTTATCTTTTTCATCTATTTTAAGAGTCACAGTGTTAGCAGAAATAAAAATGTTTGAAAATTACTTCTGCAGTGTTTGGAATTCTTAATAAAACTCTTAAGCAGCCATAGGCAATTATAGTTAGACTTCTCATTGGAAATCTAATCCTTACATGATCATTTTATGGACTAGAGAACATTTAGTTTTCAGGGTCCCTTTTAATCACAAAATGCTGTCTATTTCTGGAAAGTATGTGTAATTGTGAAAAATAAGATATAATTTCTCATTTTTGTAAAACTTGACTCTTGGCAACAGTAAAATCTACACAGTGTCACTCTCTCTTTCTCTATTTTGGATGAGGATAAAAACTTTTTTTTGTCCTGCTTTTTCCATTCTCTCCTTCCTTTCTTTGATCCTTTAAAGTTTTTCAGTGAAATGTTTATTTTATTTTATTTTTTAATTTTTTTAAACATTTTATTTATGCATTTGACAAAAATCACAAGTAGGCAGAGAGGCAGGCAGAGAGAGAGAGAGCAAAGAGGGATCCCCACTGAGCAGGGAGCCCAATGCGGGCTGGATCCCAGGACCCTGACATCATGACCTGAGCCGAAGGCAGAAGCCCAACCCACTGAGCCACCCAGGGGCCCCAAAATGTTTTTTTTGTAAACTTAGTATGCATTTTAAGCCTCTCCTCTGGCATATTCATACCAAAATATTTCTCCTTCTTGTGTCAACTCAAACCCATGAAGTCAACTCTTCCTTCACTGATGGCAAGCCAGAAGTGAAATTACTATGGAGAGGTTTTCTTTTAGAGTAAGGCAAGAATTTCATGGCCTCTTCATTTGGTTATACAAATAATAGCCCTCGGATTTTTTGGTTACCTTCAGAGGAATGATTTAGATCTTGAATATAAATGTCCTGTCACTAAAGGAAATGCTGTGATTGTTGTGGGGCATACAACACTTTATTTTTCTAATGAAACACTTTTAAATTTATTTCAGAATCTGGAAGGCTAGGTGGCATGCACACATTAAGTAAACTCTAACTTAAGTGTTTCTGTAGATGTGAGTGTAGATTCATTTGAAAAACAAACAAAAGTCAAAACAAAAAAGGATCTTGATAATGAAAGAGAGAAATGTGGTCAAAGTTCTAGGGAAAATCAAAAGAGATATAAACAAGAAAAAACAAAGATTACTTAGTTCATAAGTCATCCAACCAAGTAGTGCCTGAACAGGATTTCCAGGAAATTGATAGAAAGCGGAAAGAGAGGGAAAATAAAGGTGATATGGTAAGGATATTGGGTGATGTGAATGGGAAGTAATTATTGGAGGGTGGTTCATATTGCTCCAAAATGAGAAGTTAGAATCTATCTCCTAATTTGTTTCCAGTCTTGAATCTAATTCTCTATCCATCATAAATTATATCCCTTTGTTTCAATTATAAATAATTTTAATGTTTTTTGATGTGCTAAGTTCAAGTTGTCCAAGATTTATAAGTTTTTCAAATAGGTTTATATCTTGAATCTGAATCATTTCTCATCTCAAAATTCAAATCATGTAATAAACACTATGTTGTGTTGCTTGAAGTATCATGTCATAGCCTTGAAGTGAGCAGCTTTTTTTCATATTTTTATTTGGACATTTGGAGGTTTTAAACATAGCCCCTAATCTTTGACATACTTCCTGTTAAGCTCTGCCCAAATTGCAGATTTGTGAGCAAAATAACAAATTATTGTATTAAGTCACCAGGTTTCAAGATCACTTGATACATGGTAATAGGTAACTGACAGATTTTATTACCCAGAATGATGGTGATTCCAACACAACAACAACAACAAAACAATCTGTTATTCATTTGGGGTTTGACAGCAGGTGGAAGCCAGAAAAACTTTGAGGAGACTGTTAGTGAGATAACCCAAAGACCATGGAGGAGGTTGTTGGTGGGTGTTTAAAAGAACATGAAGGAAATGTCATTGGAAGCTGAAAGAAAGAGGATTCTTATTATGCAGTGGTAAACATGTCAATGACCTGTCTCCTGCAGTAGATGTGGAAAATGGGAAATGAACCTCATGAACTCAATGATATAGGAGAATATAAAAAAAAATGCCATGTAGCTTCTTCTTGCTCTTGCCAGTTATGATAAAAATGCAAAAGAAACAAGGGTGTGGGATGAGGGAGTGTAGTATTAGGTCTAAAGGAGCCAGAATTTGCTAAGTTCAAAACCAAAACTCTTTCTCTTTCCAGGCCTTTCCATATGACAAGCAATTCTCAAAATAATAAATAGCCTTATGCCCCCAATCTAATTCTGTGTGAAACTACAATATTGTTTTTAAAATTGCAGAAACAATTGAGATGGCAAATCAGGAACCCGGTCAGACACACAGAAAGGTTTACAAGAATGAAAAGGGTATGTCTTCAAATCCTCTCCATTTAACAATGGAGTTTCTAAGTCTTCAAGCTGTTGTCTCACTGAAGCTCTGCAGTGATCCCAAAGTAGAGAAGGACTGACTACAAAAAGACTCTGGTGAGGGGTTTTTGCCTAATAGAGAACCCTAATTGCATTCACAGCAAACCCACTCAAGCTTTAAGAGAGTTGTTCTATTTAAAATCACTCCAACTTAGAATAAAATGGAAGGAGGTCTTTGGATCCTTAATCAAAAGGCTGGAAGCTGATTAACTGATTGAGAAGGATTCAAAGGCAGAACCACGAGCCCAGAGAGTGGAGACAAGAACCACAGAGAAAAATTTCTGGAAAGCCACACTTATGCCTAATTATTAAAGACCTGAGCTGGAACTCACAATTGTGATATTATAGTCGTGTGCCTGTCGTGTGCCTCCTGTTACTCTCTATTTAATGAGACCATCCAAGGCAATTACTTTATGTCTGTTCCCTTGTTCTGTGCCATGTGTGTTATGGGAAGATAACTTATTTGTTCAGTTCCCAGGCCTTCAGATTAGCAGAATCTATACTCAAGGAGCTGTTGCCAGAGGCACATGGGTGATTCAGTTGGTTAAGTGTCTGCCTTTGGCTCAGGTCATGATCCCAGGGTCCTGGGGTGGAGCCCTGCATCAGGCTCCTTGCTTAGAAAAGAGCCTGCTTCTCCTTCTCCTACTACTGCTCCCCCTAATTGTACTCTCTTTTTCTCTCTCTCTCTCTGTCAAATAAATAAATAAATAAATAAATAAATAAAATCTCAAAAGATAAAAAAATAAATAAATAAAAGGAGCTGTTGCCAAGGAGCCAAACCCAGGGAGGTCTTCCTGCACTTGCGCCTGCTTTAGTTGATGAAACTCAGGGCTTTGAGCCTGAGACCGATTCTGTGATGGGATGAGGCATTTTAGGGTCTTCAAAGAGAGTGAGTATATTTCACAGATGGAGGGAATGTAAATAATTTGTGGCCAGAGGGCATACTGTGACAGTTTAAAAACAGGACTCCAAAATATTTTGATGCTCTTCCCATTTAGAAAGAAGTTTATTTTTTCTCCTTGAATTCAGGTTCTTTGACAGCTTGACCAATAAATATATGGCTGAAGTGATTCTATACTAGTTTCTGGAGCCAGAGCTTAAAACTGGTGGATTCTATTTCCTGTATTTTGTGACTGCCCCTGGGATCCAGCCACTGTGCTGTGGGAGGAAGAGACCCACGCAGCCTGTGGAGATACCCATATAAAAGAAAACCAAGCCCTCAGCCGTCTGTCAGCATTAATTCGCTGGTGTGTGAGCAAGCTACTTCGAAAGTAGATCCTGTAGGTCACAAACACCCTCTGTGGAGAAATAAAGAACTGAGCTCACTGAATACTGCTCAGATTGCACGAGAGTAGAACAAATAATCTTTGCTTTTTTATGTCACTAAATTCTGGGGTGGTTTGTTATGCTGCAATGGATAACTGATACAAATTTACTATTGCAAACCAAAACAAAATGATCCTTCACATCTATAAACTTAGGTCCCTATGCCTTTCTAATTCTTAAACCTCAAGCGCTTTCCAAGGATCTCTCTGGTACTTTCCCTGCTAATTGATGTGTTATCCCAATACAAATCTATTGCAATACCTTATTTCTACCAGTTCCTTATAGTAGCTTAGGCAAGGAATCTATTATTTGCATGTGGGACAGACGAAATTTAAAATTTACACAGAAATTAATCTTTGATAAAGGATAACTATTAATCATGATTCTCTAGAGAAACAGAACCAATAGCAGCTCTCTCTCTCTTTTTAAAGTCATAAGGAATTGGCTCATGCTATTATGGACTGGTAAATCCAAAGTTTTTACGGGGTTGATAATCCTACTTCGAGTCTAAGATCTGCTGGTTTCTATAGAACAAGGAAGAGCTGACTCATGTCCCAGTTCAAAGGCTATCAGACAGGTGATTTTTTACTTGAGGGTCTGACTTCTGTTCTATTTAATCTTTCAATTGATTGGATAAGATCCACCCCCATTTTAGAGTGAGATCTGCTTTACTCAGTCTATCAATTTATAAGAATCTTATCTAGAAGCACCCTCATAGAACCATCCACTGTTAACATTTGATGAAGTATGTTAGCACTCCATGACCCAGTCAACTTGACACATAAAATTAACCAGCAGAATGAATATTTAGAACAAATATTTTGTGAAATATTATATATATCCCCCCAGTCACCTTTTAGATTCTGTCATTGTCCAACTACTGTTTCTTTTTCCAGCTCCACCCTTGAAAAAATTTCATTTTTTCATACTCTTGGAGGAATATGACTGTTTAAATTAACTTCTTTTTTTTTTTTAAAGATTTTATTTATTTGACAGACAGAAATCACAAGTAGGCAGAGAGGCAGGCAGAGAGAGAGAGAGGAGGAAGCAGGCTCCCTGCTGAGCAGAGAGCCCGATGCGGGGCTCAATCCCAGGACCCTGGGATCATGACCTGAGCTGAAGGCAGAGGCTTTAACCCACTGAGCCACCCAGGCGCCCTTTAAATTAACTTCTATGTGTGCCTTACTTTTCAGTCTATCCTTGAAAATACTTCATCATTACAGGCTTGCATTACTTCCTCCCACTGGAAGTCTTTAATTGGATGCCCCGCTGCTTTGTAATTATACATGTAAAGTATAACTTGGTCTTGTAACTGGATTCATACTAAAATTTTCTCTAAACAAATACACTATAAGATAATGTCACACTTCCAAATACCTATAAAATTTTCAGAGTAAAACTTATTTCAGATGAACATATTTTCAACTGTCTATATATTTTACAGATCCTTGACTTTATATAAACATTTTGACACAGCAATTGTCAATAGTTAAAAACAGCTAGTGATTACCCTTTGCTGTTTTCAAAGATCTTGTACTTCTTTTGTTATACTACATTTTGTATATGTTATACTATATGTTATATTATATATGTATATGTAGTATAATGTTATACTACATTTTGCTACCAGTATTTATGGCAACAAATTGTCATTTAAATGGTAAGAATGTAAATGTCCCAAAGAATATCATGTACAATCCAGACAGAATTACAGTTATAACTTGCTTCAAAATTTTGAAAGATTCTTTCTTGTTTTGTTGTTGTTGTTGTTGTTTGTTTGTTTTGTTTTTTTAGAATTGGAAAGTATGCTATCATTTTTGGTAAGTCCCAAAATTTCACTGTGGCATAAAAAATTATACACCCTCCATTATCTTCAGTCTCATTTTAGAAATCTGCCTTCCTTTCCAGAGCCAGTTATCATAGAAACCTTTATTACATATATTCTTTGCTTATTTTCTTCTTGGTTTATCAAAACTGCATTTTATAATAGAGGTTAACACAGAACTGGGTCTAATAACTGGATCTGTCACTTATTAGCTGTTCGACCCTGCAAAAATTGTTTAAGATTTCTGAAAAGGAGTTTTCTTGACTGAAATGGGGATAATCCTTTTCCTTTACCTGACTGAATGACAGTAAGGATTAAATAAGGCAGATATCTGAAATGTTTAGCAGAGTGACTAGAACATATTAAAAATAATGATATCTATCATTTTAAATGTAACAGTGTTATTTGTGAAAATTAGAGAATATATTTTGATATCCCAGGAAATTCTCTGTTTTAAGAAAGGCTTTAAGTCATTCAGAATTTGGGCTTCTGTAACTATATGGGCTACAATGTGTACTAACTTTTTTTTTCAAGTTTGTTTTAATCTGAATTCCAGTGTAGTAATATATAGTGTTAAATTCATGTCGGGTATACAACACAGTAATTCAGCAATTCCATATATTACTCAGTGCTCATCAAGGTAAGTGTACTTTTAATCCCCTTCACGTATTTCACCCATCCTTCCACCCACCACCTCTTTGGTAACCACTTGTCCTCTATAGTTAAGAGTCTGTATTTTGGATTATCTCTTTTTTAATTTTTTTTTGATTCTACACTTGAGTGAAATTATAGAGCATTTGTCTTTCTCTGACTTATTTCACTTAGCATAATACCCTCTAGTTCCATCCATGCAGTTGCAAATGGAAAGATTTCATTCTTTTTATGGCTAGTAATATTTCATATATATATGCATATATATATACATACATGCACACACATATATGCCAACACTTGTTTTTTGTGTACTTAATTTTAGCCATTTTGACAGTTGTGAGGTGATATCTCATTGTGATTTTGATTTCTATTTCCATGATAAAGAGTGATATTGAGCATCTTTTCATGTGTCTGTTAGCCATCTGCATGTCATGTTTGGAGAAATGTTTATGTTTTCTACCCATTTTTTAATTGGATTATTTGGTTTTTTGGTGTTGAGTTGTATCAGTTCTTTATACATTTTGGATACTGTGTGCATTGGTATTTATAGGTGAACATGAAAATAAATTCACATATCCTTTAGTTTTATTTACTGCCACCCTATAAGATGTAACCGCATTTATTTTACTTCTTACATTCTTCATGCACAGTTTCTGGTATTTCCTATTTGTTATTTTTGAAACTTCTTCACCCTCTTTGTTCCTGTTCTTGTTCTTTTTCATTCCTAAGCAGACATCTCTGTTAGGTGGATGATGATTCATATACACCAGGCACAAATTTCTCTTTATCAGTAAGTAACACTTCATAAATTGAAGAAGGTAGAATCAAGGGTATGCAATAAAATTTAAACACTTTTTGTGAAACAGATAGGTATTAACATCTTTCTTTACATTGGGCAACTGAAATAGTGTATGAGATATGTATTTTCTCTTGGTATGATGTTGCAATTCAATTACTCCTGTCAAACACGGAGTTAAATAGAATTCAGATGACTATCATTACTACCGACATGAACACACACATACCCAACAGTCTTCTAAAAACCACAACAAACTACATATATTCAGGTTTTGATTTGTCAAAAACTTGGGTAGCCTAAACTCAACATGAAAGTTTTCTTCCTTGGAAATATTTCTTATGGTTTTGAATTAGGAGTTAGTACACTATCTTCATCTAATAATTCGATTTGTGGTTATTATTTTTGCATTCTTATATATTATAAAACAAGGTAGCTTATTTTAAAAATGTTTTGGAGGTTATTAAAATTTTTGTTTTCCTTTTGGCACCATAGTGCATGGAATACTTGCTGAAACATGTGGATATCACACATAACTCATGAATCTTCCATGAATCCACCTGATGAAAGGTGAAGATTTTTATTTAAGATTCATGAAAGAAAAATTATTGTATTCTTGCTAATATAGTTCTTCTTTATCTCCCAACTATTTCAAGGACAAATCTCAACTCAGGTCTGTGTTTCCCAAGTGGAGAGTAACATAGGACATCAGGCTAGTGCAGGCTGAAAAGGCTCTGATCTTCTCGGGGAGCATCATGGTTTGCTGTGCTTAGTCCAAAGTCATGTTCTGATGAAAGTGCAGGTGGGGAGAAGACTCCCTCAAGTGACGCTTGGGGATCTTTCTATGTTGATACCTAATGCATGCTGGAACTATAGCAGATAACACAGGGATGTTGAGAAAGGTCCTACTTTTAATTTCAGTGACTACTCTTTTTTGAACTACTGAGAGGGAAAACACAGTAATAGGTGCTTTGGATCTTTTTCTAGAATTCAAGATAGTTTTGCTTGTCTGTTCTACTAGGCTAAATTGTAGGTAGATTAAAATATCTTGTGCCACCATGCTAGAGTAAGTGGAATAAAGTGAACTCTGAAGCAGCAGTAAGAATCAGGTTGGTAGCTATATCTAAAGTTCCACAAATAAGTTAGTATCATTATATTTAAATTAAAAATATAAATGTGGTCCAGAGCTAATGAGCTACATTTAAAGGTCACTGTGAGATTACTATACAAGAGAAATATTATTTTACCTTTATGTCTTATAATTCCTTCCTCCTGATTTTGTCACATCATCCATTTCTTGAGCTATTTTAAAGAAAACTTGTAATGACTTGCTCACTGTAGGGTCCTCATAGTACTTCTAATAATCCTGAATAAAAGTTTCCAGAGTAAACAATGAGAGGCCTGTGACTCATGAATATGCATTAAGATAAATAAGACAAAAATTAAAAGTTGATTAGAAAATAAGTTTTTGATATGACAGCCATATCACTAGTCCTGCTCCCATATTACTATAAAAGTCCTACCAATTATAAAAGTTTTCTACCACTACTACTAATGTAATTTGTAAAATCTACTTCTCTCTGGAGATTATATACCCAGCAATAAATAAAGTGGCAACATGTCTGGTCTTAACTATTAGATATTCATATTGTAATATGAATTATATTAACATATAAGAGTATTAAAACATGGTTGTAGACATACTTAGGGGAATTTTGTCAGCTATAATGAGATAGTGCTGGTATTTAACCAGACCTCCAGACCCCTGAGTGGATCAATGGGTTGAGCCTCTTACTCTTGATTTCAGCTCAGGTCATGATCTCAGGGTCCTGGGATGGATCTGCCTCAGGCTTCACGCTTAGTGGGGAGTCTGTTTGAGCATTTTCTCTCCTTTTCTCCTCAACCCTCCTCCCACTCCCAGCCCCCTCCACTCTTGCTGTCTCTTTTTAATATATAAATTAAAATATTTTTAAAAAATATTTAAAAATAAAATAAAGAAACAAGGCATCTTAAATGGTATACAAGATGACCTTGTATAGGAAGAATTCTGAATCAAAATAGGCCAGTTCTTTTGTTCAATCAACAAAAATAACACAACTTAATGTTTAGAGGGTAGTTACTATAGGCCAGGCATTATGCTTAGTTCTTCAGGAAGATTACATTAGTAAACCCTAATTACAATTATTAGTTCTATCATCACTCCTATTTACAGATGTGGAAGTTACAGCTTGGAAAGTTAGATTATATAAAGTTGCAAAGCTCATTGTGGAAAAAACAGGATTGTGCTTATCTTACTATCAAGTGCAACTTCTTGGACCACTATTCTTTACTACTGTATAAATGTTTTGAATACAAAAATCATGTCAGACATTATATTAAGTGTAAGGGATACACAAATAAACAAAGCTGGTTATCTAGATTTTACACTCAAGCCAATAAAACCAGTTCATATGATGAAAGCAGTACTGAAAGTCTAAGCAACATTTATTGTAGCCTAGGGCAGGGAGTAGTTGACCTGATTTGAAGGCATATATCAAGGAGGAAGTCTTTGAAGAATGATATGAAAAATGAATATGTAGACAGCAACAGGATAGAGAGTGGCAAGGTAGGTTTGTATGTGAAAACACACGGAGTATGGAAAAAATGCTGCAGAGTGCAGATGTTCAAAGAATTACAATTTTGCCAACAGTTTGCTTTATCTGGTGTCAAATCAAGGAAATCAAACAGGCTGAAAAGAGAGAATTGAAGAATCCAGGACCAATCTTGCCTATCATGCTAAGGAATTTGCATTTTACTCAGTGGATGATGGTAAGCAATTAATGTTATAAAGATCAGCATTAGCAGGCTTGGATTTTAGAAAGTTATCTCAGGTGATAATTTGGAGAAAATACTAGAGGAATACATATTTTGGGACCTCAACTAAGCATCTGTTGTGATAGTGATTTTCGATTGAGGGAAAAAAAGGAAACTGACTCCAGCTACGTTTCTGATCCTGGTGATGGGATTGATATTAATATTTTTTTAAAGATACTTAAACATTTTATGGTTTTTCAACTCTAAAACAACCCCTTGGCTTACAAACCTACACTAATAATCAGTTAACTTCTGAAACTGGGCAGCCTCTAAGAGGCCTCTAGTATATGTCTCTGTATGACCAAGAAGAATAATAAGTAAGGAAAAATCAACTAGAATGAAAAGCTAAGGTTGTGGAGGCTGGCTGAAGGGGAGTTTCTGCAAAATGGTAGAAACAAGTGCCTAACCAAGAGTTTATTTTCCTGCCGTGGTGGGAAATGTTAGCCTACACAGCTGGATTTCAGCAGTGTCATTGACTCATGACCACTGCATAAACCTTGGAGTTCCTTTTCTTCAACTGAATGTATTACTTTAAGTATGTTGTTCTTACCTTGATATTATAATAACATTTGGATACCATCATACACTGAGTGTAGGGGTACAAATTACTTGTTTATTAGTTTGTAGATCACTGGACCAAGAGGAGCCATAGTTAGAAGAAAGAGGGGTGTACAGTACCCAGAGATCCTTCATTTTGATAATAATAAAAGATAGGAATTAAAGAGTCCATAGTTTTCAATCTGTACATATATAGAAAAGAATACATGGATAT
This sequence comes from Mellivora capensis, assembly GCA_004024625.1. Classification (NCBI taxonomy): domain Eukaryota; kingdom Metazoa; phylum Chordata; class Mammalia; order Carnivora; family Mustelidae; genus Mellivora; species Mellivora capensis. Next base: position 57,233 of record PISX010004594.1, read on the forward strand.
GGGAGTGACCAAAGGGGAAGACGGTGACAAAATAGTCACCTGATCACCAGGTTCTAGCCTACTCATTTTCTTTAAATAATATAACCACAGGGATGGCCCAGTTGGTAAAGTGATTCTTGGTTTCAACTGAGGTCATGATCTTAGGGTTTAGAGATTGAGCCTGGCATCAGGCCCAATGCTCAGCACAGAGATTGCGTAAAATTCTCTCTCCTTCTCCCTCTACCATTCATGCTTATGCACACACATGCTCTCTTTCTCTCTCTCTCAAATAAATAAATGAATCTTTAAAAAATAAATAATATAACCACTTACTGAACTAGAGACTACATTACTTTCTCTGAAGGAGTCTTGGACCAAGCTGTCACTAGTATGATGTGTGCACATTCTGTAGGATTTCCATAAAAGTCTTCTTTCTATTTTTTTCCCTGTCTTCCCCACAAAGTAGAATTCAAATGAGTTGTTGTTGAACTAGTTTTAAACAAGTTAATGAGGGTACACACTAGGCAGTGGTGGGAAAGACCTGGTTTGTCTTATTTTGCAAGAACTGATTGTTAGATTTTGAAGAATTTTATAAGCTGACTATTAAATATAAGTAGTATTTAACAATATTATAAATGTAAAATTACACAAAATTATATTTTAAGTGTAATAAATACTCAAAATCCATCAATTGTAATTTTGAGTATTACCCATGCTCTAATGATTGTTTTCATATGGTGGAAATAGTATAGAATGGTATTCTACTGTCTTTCTCTTCCCAGTAATGCTGCCTCCAGTAATGTGACATTGGTAGCTTGAAATTGAGCACGTTGGAAATATTCCTATCCTAGAAATCAGCAAATTCTATAAATTAAGGCATGGTTTATTGGTTTGTAGACTGTCTAGAGTTAAGATAGTAATGGATAAAATGTTAATGCAGGTTAACTAAACTTTAAAATGCATTGCATCTTTAGCTTTTACATTGTGAATAGTACACGCATTACAAAAAAAAAAAAAAAAAAAAAAAAAAAAAAAAAAAAAAAAAAAAAAAAAAAAAAAAAAAAAAAAAAACTGAGGAAAATACCTTCCAGTAGACAAATGTGTTCTGATTCAGCAAATAAACCATTCAATATATTGACCAATAAGTAGCCAAAGTCTATTTAATTTTTCGTTTTTCCACTTTTCATTGTTTCACTTTTTTTTTTTGGTCTTAATGCAAAAGATATGTAAACTAACATCATGTTAGTACTATACTTAAAAAGCTGGCTCTTAAACATTTACAAACCTACTACTGACCCTAAGCGATGGCAGAGCAAAAAGAAGAAAGAATCTGGATAGCCATAAGTACACAGGCAGCCTCCTGGCAGTCCTGATGTGTACATCTATGAGGGAGAACTAAACTTCTACACTTATACCACAGTATTTTAGAATATATTTTTTGTAGAATTTTGGCCTATGCCTAAAAATAATACAAGTAGCTAAAGAGATCCAAGCTGAAGATCCAGGAAATAATTGATCAAAGGATTAAGTGTGCAAATGCTGACTTCTGCACTCATATGGTCAAGGCCAGACCTTGTTTCTCCTTTATCAGTATCCCTTGAATAGTCTCTTCCCGAAGTGTTGGTAACATGATATGTGGGAAATCCCCCCTTTCTCAGATACTCAGTACTCACCTCTACATCTGAGTGGCTGATATATACTCTTAGAATGTCCCATCTAGGACATTCACATTTCATTTCAGTATGTACACTCTACTTTCTTTGATCCTCCTACCCAGAAGATGTTCTTGCTAGATATGTCATTCCTTCAAGGTCTTGCTGGTTAGATATCTAATTTTATGTGCATTTAATCTAAATTGTTAATGAAAGAATTACTGGTCCCAAAGAACACTGATTATTATTTTAACTTACAGTAGAGCATGCCATAGCTAAAACAAAGATAATATTATTAACATAACCAACCATAAATTGTTCCACAAATTTCTTCATGTTATTGACCAAACTGTATATCCTCAAAATTTATATGTTGAAGTTCTAAACAGCAAATACTCTTCAGAATGTACTTGTATTTGGAAATTAAATTAGATTTGCCTTTAAATAGTAATTTAGGTTTCATGAGGTCAAATGGATAGCCCCAAAATCCAACATGGCTGGTATCCTTATGAAAAGAGGAAGAGATATTGGGATTTGTGGGTACAGAGTAAGCCATCTGAGGACACAGCATGGAGGTGCCCATTTGTAAGCCAAAAAGAGCCTTCAGGAGAAACTAAAATACCAAAATACCATTATCACCTATAATACATGTTTTCCAAAAACAGACAATTGCCTATGAAATATAACCATTACTATATAAAAGCTAGTGTTAGTTTGATGCCAGAGTAAAGGCAAAATGAAGAAGATGCTCACCCTGTTTTATATTTAGGAGATAGAGGTACATAAGAAATGTTTATATCCAAATATTGTGTGCTATATAATCATTTTGCTTGTCAAGTGTATTATTACATGTGTATAGTCCCCAGAGAAAAATATTCCCAAGAGTCATGGCCACTTATATAGCTCTGCCTATGCAGAAAGAGATTCAAATAAATGTCTTTTGCCCCACTTTCTACTTCTCTAGCTGTACTTGAGACTTCAGTTGAAGAGCAGTGAGTATATGTAGCTGATTTGGATTATCTTGGTTAATCTTGAATAATCACAAATACAAAAAGACTTTACATGCCCTACTTATGTTATTATCTCACTAAGTGGTATTTTGAGTACGCAGAAAGCGTATCCTGTTTGCAGAGGTTTCTCCAAAATTGTCTATTCCCTGTTTTCTTCAATGCTCATGTTATGAGCTGTGATTCATCTTCAGACCCAATCAGACTCAGAGTAAATATGTCAATACATTTCCCTTAAAAATAAAATTATTATATTACTCATCTATTTGAACTAATTAAAATAATTTTTGGACCTTTAATCTAGAAAAGTATATTGTAAACGTAAAATTGAGAGTTACTGAGTTAAAGGAGGACAAATTATAGCAACTGTAAATTGCATTGAATTCATTTTGGCATTTGCAATGACGTGGATGGAGCTAGAGGGTATTATGCTTAACAAAATAAGTCAATCAGAGAAAGACAATTATCATATGATCTCTCTGATATGAAGAATTTGAGAGGCAAGGCAGGGGGCTGTGGGGGGCAGGGAGGAAAAAATGAAACAAGATGGGACCACGGAGGTAGATAAACCATAAGAGACTCTTAATATGAGGAAACAAACTGAGGGTTGCTGCGGGTGGGGGGAGGGAGGGTTGGGGTGGCTGGTTTATGGCCATTGGGGAGGGTATCCACTATGGTGAGTGTTGTGAATTGTGTAAGGCTAATAATTCACAGACCCATACCCCTGAAGCAAATAATACATTATATGCTAATAAAAAATTTTCATTTTGGCAGAATGTGTAATGTTTAAATTTAGATAGATCCAACTGAGTTTTTTAAGAACAATTTCAAACTATCCCTAAAGCTATTTTCAAGACATTTTTAGTTTGTAGGGAAACATAAAATAAGAGAAATTTAGTTGAAGTGATTGGATTCTGACAGTTTGGGCAGAATAGGAGTTAGATCCCCTCAAAAGCAGGTTAGATATATTATAAAGAAAAGGAATCCAATATGAAGGTACTCAGTTTTTAAACAGTCATTTACATAGTTTTGCATTGCTTTTCGAATGTGCACCACTCCATCCAGTCTTTATCCTATTAAACTTCAAATCCTGTTCTCCAATAGACAGCAGTATTTTAAGGCAAATCACTTAATAGACTATACTAGTTGCTCAAAATTACATTTTTCTTAAAATAAATCCTATAAATAGCTTAATTTTAAGTTTGTCCCTGAAACTTACATTATTTCATCTGGAATTTACTGCACATGCTTTATTGAACATAGTCAAATTTTATTTTCCAAAAGCCTGAGTATTATCCTATTATGACATTCAAAGAATGTGAAAATCAGGAAAGTTGCCCATACTTCTCTGCTCAATTAGGAAATAAACATCACTCAAGGGAACAGGTGTCCTCTCCATTCTCACTGCCAGCTTGCTGCCCACTGCCAGATCTCTAGTTCTATCCGGATTTGTTAACTGTGCATCAGGGGTTGATGGCCTTCTCACATTTGGCCAGAGCCCTTTCTCATATGGCTCTCAGAAATGAATGTATAATGGGCAAAGATGAAAAGTACCTACCACAATAGCCCCTGGGAAAATGTCCCAAATGTCTGAATAATCATAATGGGAAAAGGGAGGCAATGATACTGCCCTCTTCTGATTCAAGGAGTAATGCAAATTATTTTAGATGAATTCATGAAGGGAGCCATCCTCTGGCTTTACAGTGCTATGACATTAAGTAAGAAAATAAGATTAAATATATGCATTATCAAAGGAATCAGAAAAGGAAAAAAATATTCTGAAATTGTTTAATCCTGCTCTGTGTGTGTAAAATGTTAAAATATTCTCTGAGCATCTGTATAGGAAAAGTCTAGTGTAACTTTTTAAATTTTTATCAAACTAAAAATTTTTTTTCAAACTAAAAATGTTTTAACAGAATGATTTATTGAAGCTGAATCTGGTCTATAAGGATAAATAATATTTAGGTGGGAAAAGATAATCTTTCAGAGAAGAGTCCCAGGATCAAATATATGCAGATGGAAATCTGCGTGAAATTTGGTGGGGGTGGGATAGATGGATGATGCCTTGGTTTTAAAACCAATCTGGCCAGATTGATCAAGATTTGGAAGAGAAATATATAACACTAAATTTTGATAGTAATTTAACTGCTAGAGAACATTCAAAACGGAAAACATTCAGAAACAAAGGACCGTGTAAAACTTTAACCAGGGAGCAAAATGATAGTGATATTTAGGAAAAATAGGCAGACAAACCATGAGAGATTCTGGACTCCAGGAAACAAACTGAGGGTTACAGAAAGGAGAGGGATGGAGGGATGGGGTAACCAGGTGACAGTTATTAAGGTGGGCACGTGTTGTGATGAGCATTGGGTGTTATACACAACTAATGAATCATTGAACACTACATCAAAAACCAATGATGTACTATACAGTGGATAACTGAACATAATAAAAAAGAAACACATACACACACGTTGAAAGGAATAAAGACCAGTGAAGCAGTTGATACAATAATAATATAAATAATTTACAGTGGCTGCTGGGGGACTCAGTCAGTTGGGCACCTGCCTTTGGCTCGGGTCATGGTCTTAGGGTCTTAGGATGCACCCCAAGCCTGCTCAGCAGGGAACCTGCTTCTCCCTCTCCCTCTACAGTTCCCCCTGCCTGTACTCTCTTGCACTCACTGTCAAATAAATGAAATCTTTTAAAAAGTTAATAATTTACCTTATTTCACTGAATCTTAGATGCCAATCAATTGAAAGATGCACAACTCTGTGTTGATTATTCTAGAATCGGGAGAAAAACTCATGTACATAATCTATGACATACTATTGATTGTAAAACACAATCTGATTCCCAGGGTGTTAAAATGTGAAAAAAAAAAATGTGCCCTTTAATAGATGAATACAATGATACCTACTATTTAGTGAATGCTTTTACTTCTAATTGTTATAAATATGCTAAACACCTTATATTTACTCACTCAGAAAAGTCTGTATAAATTATTAATATCAAGTATAACTATTGTCCTAACTATTGTCCTATTTCTACCAATTGAAAAAACCAGTGCTTACAGAAGTTATATAGCCTCCCCTCTTTCCAAGTTTTCAAATACAGGGAGTCCAAACTAAAGCGGTTTTACTGGCGACAACAGGGATATTCAGAAGGGTAACTGATTTCAGGGAAAATAACATTTGTTTAGGAAAGGTTGAGTTTCCAATAATGTCAGGGTAACAGATCTGTATTGCCCTTTAGCGGTTGCATATATGGAACTGAGCAAAAGTGAAGAATCAGGGAGCCCTGTGTAAAGCGGTACTTGAAGCTTTGAGAAGACATATCATGTGAGCGTTTAAGGAGAAAAGGAGACATAGAAACCAATTAGACTATAAATCACAGTTATGAATCAAGAAAAGTGCCAGCTACAGAGAAAAGAAACTAGTAGAAAAGAGCAGAAGGGCAAAAATAATAAAGAGGCTTAAAGATCAGGAATCTAAAGAATTTGAGAGATTTAATAAAACACAAATTGAGAAAAGGTTATTGAATTTGGGGAGGCAGGTGGTGATATTAAGAGAATAATTTCGGTAGTGGGGTGGTTTCAGAAGCCAGATATGTAGGGGATTAAAAAGCAAATGAGTAGAAGCTGTGGCACAGGTGTAGATCACACATTTCAGGAATTGGCAATAAAAGGAAGAAGGAAAATAGAATGTTGACATGGAGCTCTGTGAAAAGGAGAAATTCAAAATGTCAGTAAAGGAGGCATGGGTGAAAAAGAATCAAACACAGAATGGATTTTGAAAATATGCTATAGAAATACATGAGAAGTTTGCTAGGGAGACAGTTCTTCCATCCATTTCATAGTGCTTTATTGAGTAACTACTGTGAATAATACTGCAAAGACTAGGTTCCAAAGACAACTAAAGCATAGTTCTGTAGGAGCCAGGGTAGGGTGCCCCAAGATGGACCTCTCTGACAGGATAACTATTTTGAGTTTATAAAAGCAATTGAAACCGGGCATATTCAGAAAAAGTTCTATAGCTCCCCCTTCAACTGCCTAAAAAGAATTTAGAGAACCTGTTCCAGGAAGCCAGCTATCACCATCGATAACTACAGTATGATATGATCTAGGTGTGGTAGGGGGGACACAGCAAGACCTGTTTGGTCAAAGTCCCCTATGTCCCACTGTTTCAATGGCCCAGTGAAATTTTATTTACCAAGTATTTATTCTTGTTCATCTTCCTGAGGATTGAATTCCTTCCCTTTGAAGTTCCAGATCCTACCCCTTTCTCCTTAGATAAGAGTGGTGTGCATGCCTCATTTTGCCTGACTGTCTTTGGAATTTTCATGGGGAACCTTATACGTAGAAAACAAAATTTGATTTTCTCCTCTTAATATGTCTCATGTTAATTTGATTCTTAATTCAGCTAGAAAGACCTTGAAGGTGATAGGAAATTTCTGCTCTCCAACAGTTCTTGCCCTCAAGTTGTTTAAAATCTAAGGAAAACTGAGATGTTAAAAGGCAACTAAACTCTATCAAGTAATATGTAGCAGGCAAAAGAAACACAAAGGAAAGGATAGTGAAGTTGCCAAGAAGTTATGTCCAGAGTGAGTTTTAAAACCCAAGCGAATGGAAGGCAGAAGGGGCAACAAGAAAAAGGCAAAACTTGGCTGTTTTAGAAGACTGAAAGTAGTTGACTGTGGCATGTGTCTTGGATAAGAGGGGGATAATGAGAGATGCAGTTGAAGACATTAGTAGGGGTCATGCCAAAGTGGTTCATGTTTAGTTGACATCTAGCTATGCACCATTTAATGCTGAGGTTGCATATACACAGAAAACATTGTATAAAATGAAGCTGCATAGGAATATACTGTTCATATGACTTAGTAGAAAATCTCAATCAATTTTCCATAAAAGTCCTTTTTAAATATTTTTAGAAAATTTTATATTAGTTGCATATTAATTTCCTGTGGCTCCTGTTACAAATTATCAGCCTAACAAGTAATCAGCTTAATTAACAAATTAGTGGCTTCAGACAATACAAATGTATTATTTTACAGTTCTTAAGGTCAAAGTATAAAATTGGGTCTTGCTAGGCTAAGATCAGGGTGTTGATAGGGCTGCTCCCCTTTTGAGAGACTCTAGAAAGAAAAAATCAACTTTTTTTTTTTTTTCCATTTTCCATCTATGGGAAACCAACATTCTTTTATTCATGGCCCATTCCTGAATCTACAAAGCCAGCAATACTGGTAAGTACTTCTCATACTACTATCTCTCTGGTTCTCTCTCTTCTGCCTTCTTCTGCTGATTGTAAGAATGCCTGTGATTTTATTGATTTCACCCAGTTACTCCAAGATAATCTCCCTATCTCCTAGTCAGCTGAACCTACAACGTTACTTTTTGCATTTAATCTGACCTATTCATAGTCTCTGGGGATTAAAACATGGACATCCTTGGGAGATTACTATTCTGCCTACTATAGAGGCTGTCAAAAAAAGTCTTAAAAATAATAAGGCAATATTCAGTGGGAAAGACCAGTTACTAAATTGACAAACATTCAGTAAATATTTGTTATGTGCAAACAATTTTATTAAGTATTCTAAAACATCAGAATGTACTATGCCTTGAAGAGCTAAAGGGAACAAAAGATACAAATATAAAAGAAACTGTAACACAGCAAATAAAAATAGTATAGTAAAATTTGGCTAAGTATGAGAAACAATTAATTTAATTTTTATTACTTCAAAGATTAAGATAAAGTCTACCCAAAAATGATATTCTAAGGATGTGTGGGTCTTTTTAAGGGAATAATAGATATGGAGTAACAACAACAAAAAATTCCAGCTTGAGGATCATAAATATATATGTATTAATGTGGTCAAGTAACCCATTACTCTGGAAGAAAAGTGTCATTCTGGGGACATTTCATATGTATGCTCAAATTACTCGTTGTATTTTAGGATATCCATATTTGAATACAGAAGATTTAAATTCAAATTGGGGCATTATGAATCACCCTGTTGCCTTGGAAAATCACTCTCTCTCTCCAAGGAAAATCAAGCATGCTACCTATCCCTTAAGATTGATGTCATGACTACAATATGAATATTCTTTGTAAGCTTTACAGTATTATGAACATTGGTTTGTGCTGTTAAAATTACAATAATTATGGTGAGCCTTAATTCTAGATTGAATAATTAAGACTGTAATTTATGGATAACAAAAGTGTACTTTTGGTTCCCAAACTAGGAGTACTATGAAGTAGTATAAACATGTATTACAGAACTAAAAAGAATAAATCAAAGACTACTATGTGAAGGCCACAATAGAAGTAGAGGAAAAAGATGAGAATCCAGATTTGGATTAGGAATCAAGAACTTCACAGACAGATTTGCAGCTAATACATTACAGCCAAAGGCATCATAGGAACTGGTGACTGGTTTGGAAGGGAATAGAAAGAAGAGCAAATCCATAACACTAAGGTGGTATTTAAAAACACACAAAATGTGCAGATAAGGTTTTTGGTTGTGGTTTGGTTTGTTTGGTATGGATGAAAAAATGTTAAAGATACTCCGTTACAAACCAGGCCAGAATGAAGTTATAATTGGAAATACAAATTTTGGCTTCCTCACCCGTATAAGACCATGTTGTTTGGAGAATAACAGAGAAAGGGGATGGATAGGTAGATGAAATAGCTAGCAACTTTCTTTTGTCAATGTAACTCAAATTGTGTTACTGCTTGGAGTATGGGGCTCTGTCCTGTCTTAGCTGTGTTACAGTCTAATGTTCATGTCTGCAATTGAAATGGTGGTATATATACATAGAGATAGTACCTACCATATTTGATATAAATAAGTTTCAGAGACTCACTGTATATGTGCCTGTGTACTTAATAGCAATTATTATAGATACCAATTTTGTGCTTCTTTCCTATCAAACTAAATTTTGATTACAAGTTCCTTAAAGGCAAGAATGTGTCGCTTTGTCTGGTGTGACCATTGCCTTGTGTAGTGCCTGTCACATAGCACAAGCTCAGCAAATGTATGATTAATTATAGTGCTTTTCAGAAATTGTCTTATATATTATTTTTCAGGTAACTATCTCCTCCATAAATTGACAGAAGTCATCTCTAATCAATTTGGGCATCACCAGTTTTTCATTGCACAATGTTTTCAAATCTTTGGCTCCCAATAACTGTTTTCTCAGCTGAATTGAGGGCACATGATATTAAAAAAATAAGCTGAAGTGTATATAGTCACACTCTCAATATTACACCCAAATTACAAAATGGGCTTAAAATTCCTTAACAGTGACATATTTCAGAAGTCAAGACTTTAAAAAAAAATACACCAAAATCCCACATCATTAAGGTGATATAATTAAGTCTAGACTTCATTACCATCTAGTGATTGTCCTAACATATTGATTGTTATGGTTGGCCGTGTCAACTCTATAGAAGGAAGGAAAGAGAAAGAGAGAAGTGAGAGAAAGGGAGAGAGGAAGGAGGGAAAATTCTTTCGGAACTTACTATTCTCATTTCCCACTTTCTACTCAAGCTGAAAAGCTTTTACCATTCCCATAGCATAACAGAATTTCTTTTTTTGGAGTTGTATTTTTACAACTGTCTGTCATAAATTGTTATGGACACTGAATTCACAATATGTATTTTGTACCACCTGGAGCTTTAAGTCATACTACAATATGGCCTGAAAATTAGGCAGATATTATGTTGGATAAACTGATAGGCTATTCTTTCTTTGCACCTAAAAAGATAGCCAAAAACTATCAGTAGGAGAATTTTGCAAGAGATTCTTTCAGTTTCTATATGATAAAACATTTTCTTTCTACTTATCAGTGAGAGGTACCTAATGAAAAAGACAGAATGCCTGCCAGAGTCAACGAGGCTCTTTCCCAAAGGAAATAAAAGAGAAGCAGATGATTGCTTGAATAAATTTTTAGAAACACTAGTCTTTTCATTTCATTTCATGGGAAGTAAATGGAAAATAGCATTTCTAAGATATGATACTAAATAATGAACTCCTGTGGCCATGCCAAACCCCCAGCAAATTGCACAGCCGGCAGGGAGGTGCAAAATAAGGGGCAGTGACAGTGGTGAGAAAATCACCACTTTTAGCACCAACAGTTACTGGACGAGGACCTTGACTGAAGTCAGAGTAGGTTATAGGTCTGTAACTGGTTCACAAACCCCATTATGAAATGAGCTGCCTAAATGTTACTTCGCCCAGGCCAGTTTTACAAACAACATCATGGTTTGTTCTCAAGTCACAAAGTTTCAATATCTTACCAGTCTGGCTTCCAGGTATGCCAAGACTCAGAAAGACTAAAAACACCTGTTGCCAGTTTAGTGACTGACTTAACAATAATCTGCTGTTCTCTAGCCTGTCTACCTTTTAGTGATTATGAAGTTTCAGTCCTGTTGAAGAACGCCTTGAAGAAAAGGCTACTTCTCTATAGTTCATAACTTCCTTGGCCCCTTTCAGTTTTCTAAAATAATAGCCAAAGGACATATAGAACATAATAGAAAGTACCTTGCTTGAATGTCCATTGATATTAGAAGATCCTAAAATCAATTTTCTCCTGGTCGCTTGTGATCTGAGATGATTTAAAAGGAATTATTTTTTTTCTAAGTTGATTCTAATTCTCTTAGTATCTTCAGAAAACAGTTGTCTAGGCATTAAATACTGGCAGTTATTAAGGTCAGCAATAGAAGGAATTTTTGAGGTCGCTGTTCATTTGCCTATAGTTTCTTTTGCTTTTAGAATTGATTTAATTTACAATATAGAATCACATTGACATTGTATTGTCAGTGGATTAACCTTCACAGTTCTCACATATCTGCCATTCCAATTTTGTATATAGACACTTGGTTATCTTATTGAGGTTTTTATGAGGTTCAAGATGAAATTGTTTTACATAAAAAGTGCAACCAAATATAAACCATTAAGTCTATAAGTATGTTTTATCTTGAAAATATACTGCAAATGTCACTTGTAAAATTATCTACCTTTTTTTTTTCTAAAAGATTTACCGCTCTGATATCCTTTATGTAGCATTTTCATTAGGCAACTTCCTTGGGAATAAGTATCACTTAGTAGTATAGCAGAAGTAGTATATACCCCTTAGTATCACAAAAACTTAGACTCCACTGCCCAATTTTTAGGACCCTTAAATAAAGTGTGTACAGCACTTTAAAACATTTAGACTGTTGCTACTCAGAGTGTGGTCTATGCACCAGCTGCAGAGGCTCCAGGATGAAACTTAGAAGTTCAGAATCTTTGGCCCCACCCCAACTATTGAATCACTTCCGTTTTAACAAGATTTCTCAGATAACTTTTATTTAATAGATTAAGGTTTGAGAAGCACTACTTTAGGCATTTTATATTGCATCATGTTTCCCCAGAGTAAGGCAGCTATACTTCTTCTCTCATCCCTTTAAAAGATGATTTTGGAAAGACAAAATTTGGAACTGTAAGTAGGTAGGCTCCCTGATGGCATATCATAATGCTTGGAATCCGTATTTTCCTTTAGCCTGGATCACCAACCTGTGGTAACTGTTTACCAGTATCCTCAATTCACTAGCCCCTAACAGTAGCAGTTTTTCCAAAGGCACCACTATCATTTCTTTTCTTCTTTTCTTTTCTTCACACCCCCCCCCCACTCTTTAGATCTTTTTTTGGGCACTATTCCAGCTAAACCTTCTCTTGGGTAGTAACTGTTAAGTACCATAATTCTGATACAATGTGTGTGACATCAACTAGTGACGGTTTTTTCTCTGTCTCCTTTTTGTGTCCTCCATTCTGGCTGGTGGGAACAAGCACTATTCTAGGTTCTGAGTGAGTCCCAGAAATTGATACCTCTAATCCTTTCAGAGGGTTCTTGTAGCCATCAGGCAGTGTGTTCACAATTTGGGCTTCTCAATATTCAGTTGAGTATATCATGAGGGACCCACTCTGGATCTTAGAGCTCTTTCCATGCAGCTGCCTTTCTTCTGTGTTCTTCCTTGTGAACTCTCATGGCCTTGGTCTTCTTGGACTCTCAGTTCTGTCCCCTGACCAAAGAGGCACTGCCAGGCTTCCCTTGGCTTTCCCTTGCTGCCTTGTTGTTAGAAATACTTTCAGAACAATAAATTGGGGTCTGCCCACTCCACTCCCTTCTCCACCCTCATCTGATACTTCTCTTTCAAGGATCATGGGTTTTGGTTGCTTGATATCCAATCTCTTGAATCTCATTCCTAGAAGATTTTAGCAATTGGCTCTGATGAGATTTAAGACAAAATACCCCAAAATATGACCTTAGCATATTTTTTATTTTAAGCAGAAGGAATTTGAGAATTTGAGAAATGGTAGATGTAGGAAGTATTCTCTGACCTTATTTTTTGAAGCAGACCCTTAAACACTCACATGAGAGGTACCCTGCCTATACTCGGAGGAAAGGAACATCCTTATGCCCAAAGAGGGAGCAACGCAGAGAGAAATCTGAAACAATAGGTTTTGCTGGTTTCCCAAAGTTTACTACACTTAGCTCAAATCCTCAGTACTGTTGCATTTTCCACTCTTCATCAAAATTAGCATAAAAGTGCTCTGGTTTAAATATGCTTCAGACAGGCAGAATGACCTTCCTCCAGGAACTCAAACACCTCCATGTCAATACTCTGCTAACGGCAAAAGGCCATCTTAGCTTAACATTATCCTAACCTCTGGGACCCTGTAAGTCTCCTTTTACATACAAAAATTCCATTGGAAACTTCCTTCATCTCTACCCACACCCACCAAGATATATGTTAGCAATTATCTTCCAAATATATGGCACACTGATCTACATCTGAAGGGTCTACATCTGAAGGGTCTAATAAATACTAATGTTTTACTAAACACTAATAAGTGACATTTTCCTAACAATAGCTAACCCTGCAAGGTTCTGGAAGCCTTGCTTCCAAATTCCTTAGAGGCTTATGTTATCCCTAAATCCTTCCCAACTTGAAAGTGTGTAACCAGCCAATCCTCAAGACCCCAGTGCAGCTCTTTCTGTCTGTGGGTCCTGTCCCCATGCTTTAATAAAACCACCTTTTGGGGGATGCCTGGGTGGCTCAATTGGTTAAGGATCTGCCTTTGACTCAGGTCATGATCCCAGGGTCCTGGGATTGAGTCCCTCATTGGACTCCTTGCTTGGCAGGAATCCTGCTTCTCCTTCTCCCTATCCTTCCCCCTGCTGTGGTCTCTTCCTCTAGAAAATAAATAAATATATATTTTTAAAAACACCTTTTTCATCAAAGATGACTCAAGAATTCTTTCTTGACTGTCTGCTCCAAACCTTAACATTTTCACATCATTGGTCATAGTCAGGCCCAAGGATGAGATAAAGAGAATGCTGAATTTCTTTGCACAATAATGAAAATTGACTTTCTACAAGCCATTGAAGTAGAAAGCTGAATGAGAATCTACAGTAGTAGAACTTTTAGAAATATCTATCTACTCTATAGAGAGAAGAGTGATTAAGGTCTTTCACGGTAATGTCTAATATTAAATGTGAAGTTCTTCCTTTTTTGTGCTTCAGTAATGAAACAACCTTTGGGCATTAGCCTCCAAAGGGTGGTATATCCCTTCTGAAAACCACAGTGTTTCAAGAATGAGTGAGAAAGGTCAGGGCTCCATATTGGTAATAAAATAGGCAAGGAGAGAAGTGGATCATTTGAGCTGTCAGGAAGAACTGACTTTGAGATTGGTCAGACTTTGAGAATGATCAGAAAAGACTAGTGGGGTCTGAATTCATTTATTCCATCTGGGTTATCCCTGCCTTTGATTCTATTTGAGCTATTTTATTACTCTATTTAAAAAACTGATGATAATACAAATAATTCCTGTTTATAGAAATAAAAATTTGTTGCATCCAGTAGAAAGCAACTAATTATAGATTGTTGTTAGACCACTTTTTTAATCTATTTGTTAGCTTACGTTAGCATATCTTTATTGCATCCAAATTACTTAAATTCTCCTTTGATTCAGTAAGAACATCTCACTAGTTCCCTCACCAACTTAAATAAAATATTTGACATCTGTTCACTTTAAATTTCTAGAGAGCCACAATTTTAATCTAAAAAAAAAGAGTTTTGTTTTATTTGTTTGTTTGTTTTTATCAGAGCAAAGACTATCAGCAACCGGGCTACTTTGGAAAACCCTGGAGTTCTACCTAGTAGAATGGAATGCCTCTAATTATTGTCAAGTATCTTTTTATGTCTTTCTGTAAATTCATGTAGTTTTCTTCAGAGAGGTTTTGCATATTCTTATTAAGTTTATTGCTAGGAATTTTACATTTTTATTGGATTGTCAAAGGGTTATTTTTTTCTAACTGGTTATATTTATTGTATATAGGTGGTAGCTTTTCTGTATTTATTTGCAAGTGACTTCTTCACTGAACTCCCTGGATAGTTGTAATTCAAGGACATTATAATTCAAGGCTTCTCTTTGTATCAAGGATGCCTTCTGTAGCAGCTAAATCTTCATTCTAAATTAGTATGGGATTGAGAAGGAGGACTGGGTCAGAAGATAAACATATCTCCTCAGTTTCACCTTTAGGATTAAAAACCATGCTATCCCTTTTATTTGTGGAGTATGTACTCTTCTTTTACAGACCCAAATACTAGCAGTGACTAATCATAAAAAATTTTAGGTAAAAGAAACTAATAAAATATTAAATATAGCCTTAGGTTAAAAAATTAGCTACCAACATCCTTTTACCCTAGCAGTCATAATAAGTGTATCCCTAAACTTTATTCTTTCTAGTATATTTTTGAGTAAGGTAGTTATCTGAATGTGTAGTCCAATGGACTGCTAGGGCTGCCCAAGTTATTTCTAGGGGATGTTCCATATCAATATTATCTTATATAATAGCACTCTAATTTGCTTTTTCACTGTTTTGACATTTACAATAATTGTAAAAAAATTTATACTAAAACTGCTACTACCCTACCATGAATCAAGTGGTATCAATCCACCGGTAGTCCTTGCATTCCTTGCCATCATGCACTTACAGATAAAACAAAAGAACAATCTCAATCATGAATATCCTCATGAAGTAGTAAAAATTACTGTTATTAAATCAACCCTATATATACATATGTAAGTATTGAGGTATAGTTGACACACAACGTCAGGTTAGTTTCAGGTGTACAATATGCATTTCGACAGCTCTACGCATTATGCTATGCTTGCCACAGCTGTAACTACCATCTGTCACCATGCAACACTATTACAGTACCACTAACTATATTCCCTATACTGTACCTTTCATCCCAATGACTTATTAACTCCACAACTAGAAGCCTGTACCTCCCACGTCCCTTTACCCATTTTGCCCATTTTCCCACACTCCTCCCCTCTGGTAACCATCAGTTCTCTTATTGTATCTGTTAATTAACAATTAATGTATCTTTCTAAATCACACAGTATTTGCTTTTCTTTCACTTATTTCACTTAGCATAATACCCTCTAGGTTCACCCATGTTCTTGCAAATTGTCAGTCTCATTATTTTTAATGGCTGAGTAGTAATATTCCATTCTGTATGTATATAGATGTGTGTGTTTTGTGTGTGTATATATCATACCACTGCCTTTTCCATTCATGTCTCGATGGACACTTAGGTGGCTTCCATATTTGACTACTGTAAATAACGCTGCACTAAACACAGGAATGCATATATCTTTTCCAATTAATGTTTTTATTTGAATAAATACCCAGTAGCAGAAGGACTGGATCATATGGTATCTATTTTTGCTTTTAATATTTTTGAGGAATGCCCATACTGTTTCCAGATCAGCTACACCAATTTACATTCCAACCAATACTGCATGAATGTTTCCTTTCTCTCCACACCCTCACCAACATATTATTTCTTACGTTTTTGATTCCAGCCATTCTAAAAGGTTTAAGGTGATGCCTCACTGTGGTTTTAACTTTCATTCCCCTGATGTTTAGTGATGTTGAGCATCTTTTCATGTGTCTGTCATCTTCTTTGGACACGTGTATTCAGGTCCTCTACCTATGTTTTAATCAAATCATATGTTTTTTTTCTTTTGCATTGAATTGTGTAAGTTGTTTATATATATTGGATATTAATCCCTTATCAGACATAATATTGTAAATATCTTCTGCCAGTCAGTGTGGTGCCTTTTTGGTTGATGGTTTCCTTTGCTATGTGAAAGGTTTTTGTTTGTTTGTTTAATCCCAATAGTTTAATTTAGATTACTATGACTTTGTAGTATATATTGAGGTCTGGAATTGTGATACTTCTAGCTTTGTTCTTTCTCAAGGTTGCTTTTGCTATGTGAGGTCTTCTGTGGTTCCACATAAATTTTAGTACTATTCTAGTTGTGTGAGAAATGTTATTGGTATTCTGATAGGAATTGCATTGAATTTGTATATTGTTTTGGGTAATATGGACTTTTTAAAGATTTTATTTATTTATTTGACAGGGAGAGTGAGACAGCACAAGCATGGGGAGCAGTGGGGAGAAAGAGGGAGAAGCAGGCTCCCCACCAGCAAGGAACCCCAGGAATCTGGGATCATGACCTGAGCCGAAGGAAGATGCCTAATATTCTGAGCCACCTAGGCACCCCTAATATGGATATTATAACAATATTCATTCTCCCAGTCCATGTGCATGGCATGTGTTTTCATTTGCGTCATCTTTGATTTCCGTCATCAATGTTTTAGAGTTTTCAGGGTACAGGTCTTTTACCTCCTTGATTAAGTATATTAGTATTATGCATATTCCTAGATATTTTATTCTTTTTGGTATAATTGTAAATTGCTTTCTTAATTTATCTTTCTACTGCTTTGTTATTAGTGTATAAAAACATAACCAATATCTGTGTATTAATGTTGTATCCTGAAACCTTCTTGAATTCATTTATTACTTCTAATAGCTTGTTTTTGGTGGCATTCTTAGCAACTTCTATATATAGTATCATATCATTGACAAGCAGTAAAATTTTACTTCTTCTTTACCAGTTTCAATGCCTTTTATTTCTTTATGTTATCTAATTGCCATGGCTAAGACTTATGACAAATAAAAGCGGTAAAAGTGGGCATCCTTGTGTTTCTGTCCTTAAAGGAAAAGCTGTTTTTCACCATGAAGTATGTTAGCTGTGGGTTTGCCATATATGGCCTTTATTATGTTGAAGTATGTTCCCTTTAAATCCACTTTTGTGAGTATTTTTATCATGAGTGGATATTGAATTTTGTCAAATGTTTTTTCTGCATCTATTAAAATGATCATATAATTTTTAGCCTTCTCATGGTACATCACATTGATTCATTTGTGACTACTGAACCACTCTCAGATCCCTCGATAAATCCTGACTGATCATGGTGGGTGATTTTTTTAACGTGTTGTTGAATGCAATTTGCTATTAATTTATTGAGGATTTTTACATCTCTGTTCATCAGAGATATTGTCCTACAGTTTTCCTTTTTCATAGTATGTTTGTCTAGTTTTGGTATCAGGTAATGCTAGCCTCCTAGAACATATTTAAAAGATTTCTTTCCTCTTCTATTTCTCAAAATAGTTTGAGGAGCACAGGTATTACTCTTCTTTAATTCTTTGGTATAAGTCACCTGTGAATCCATCTGGTCCTGGCCTTTTGTGTGTTAGTAGTTTTTTGATTACTGACTCAATTTCATTTCTAGTAATTGCTCTGTTCATATTTTCTATTTCTTCTTGATTCAGTTTTGGAAGATTGTATGTTTCTAGGAATTTATCCATTTCTTCTAGGTTGTCTAATTTATTGACATATAATTTTTTATGGTAGTCTCTTATAATCCCTTGTTTTTCAGTCATGTCAGTTTTTACTTCTATTTCTGATTTTTATTTGTGTCTTCTTTTTTTCTTGATAAGTCCAGCTAAAAGTTTATCAATTTGTTTATCTTTTCAAAGAATCAGTTCTCGGTTTCATTCATCTTTTTTTATTTTTGTGTGTGTGTCTATTTCATTAATTTGTACTCTGATCTTCAGTATTTATTTCCTGCTACTTACCTTGGGCTTTGCTCTTTTTCTAGTTCCCTTAGGTGTAAGGTTAGATTGTTTGAAATTTTTCTTGTTTCTTGAGGTAAGCCTACATCACTCTATATTTACCTTTCAGAACTTTTTACCTGCATTCTAAAAATTTTGGACTGTTGTGTTTTCACTTTAATTTATAGCTCTGTATTTCTTCTTTAATTTCTTTATTGGCCAATTCATTGTTTAGGATCATGCTATTGAGCCTTCACATGCTTGTGTGTTTTGTTTTTTTTTCTTCTGATTTATTTCTACTTTCATACTGTAGTGGTCAGAGAAGATGATTTCAAGCTTCTTAAAATTACTGAGACTGGTTTTGTAGGCTTAACATATCATCTATCCTAAAGAACTTTCCATGTGCACTTGAAAAGAGAATGTGCATTCATGGGGTGCCTGGGTGGCATTCTTTTGTTTTGGGATATTTATATATATCTGTTAAGTAATTCTGGTCTTCTAGGTCATTCAGAGACAGTTTCCTTACTGATCTTCTGCCTGGATGACCTATTGATTTATGTAATTTGGGTGTTAAAGTCCCCTACAATTATTGTATTACTGTCGGTTTCTTTCTTTATGTCTATTACGATTTGCTTTATGTATTTAGGTGCTCTGTTATAGAGTATATAACAGTTGTTATGTCTTCTTGTTGGATTGATTCCTTTATCATTTTGTAATATCTTTCTTTACCTCTTGGTACATTCTTTGTTTTAAGGTCAATTTGATAAACATATTGCTACCCTGGCTTTTTTTTTACCTTAATTTGCATAAAATATATTTTTCCATGCCCTTACTTCTAGTCTGCATGTGTCTTTAGGTTTCAGTTGAGTATCTTTTCATCAGCATATAGAGAGGTCTTATGTTTTTATCTATTCTGCCACCCTACATCTTTTGATTTGAGCATTTAGAACATTTGCATATAAAGTAATTATTGATAGGTAGGTACTTATTGACATTTTATTAACTGTGTTCTGTTTTTGTAGCTCTGTTCCTTTCTTCTTCTCTTGCACTCTCTCTTTGTGATTTCCTTCCTGAAGTGTTATATTTGAATGTCTTTCTCTTTATTTTTTGTGTATCTATTATTAGTTTCGGTTTGAGGTTCACATATAAAATCCCAAGTATATGCTAGTTATATTAAGTTGATGATCCTTTAAGTTCAAACACATTCTAAAAGAATCCTTTTTATACTCTACATTTTATATATATGTTGTCATATTTTACATCTTCTTATTCATAATTTTATTATGTCTAATTATGGCCTTTTTTCCACTTAGAGAAGTCCTTTTACTATTTCTTGTGGGTAGAGACAGGCTAAGAAATATGTACCATAAGGAGCTTTAGGATCTATTTGCGTTTTGAATATTTCTATCTATTGATGACCTTCATAAGAACATACTACCTAAAACAGTGTTTCTTGAGATATGAGTCAAAAAGCAAGAAAGTTAGAAGATTAGATTGACCTTTAATCATAATTCCCAATTCCTGTAAGTAGAGCAGAGCACTGGTTTACTGGCTGGGAATACCTGAAGTGAAGAGTTCAGAGACAAAATCCTCAGAAGGTAGTTTTTGTTTGTTTGTTTGTTTGTTTGTTTGTTTCCCATTTCTCAGTTTTCTCCAACTCAGTAACTTAGTTGCTCAAGCTTCTTTCTCTTTCTCCACATCTAGTATATGAGCAAATCCATCAATATTGACTATAAATCTATATCTTTTTTTTTAAAGATTTTATTTATTTATTTGACAGAGATCACAGGTAGGCAGAGAGGCAGACAGAGAGAGGGGAAGGGAAGCAGGCTCTCTGCTGAGAGCCCTATGGCAGGGGTGTGGGGGAAGCTTGATCCCAGGACCCTGGGATCATGACCTGAGCCAAAGGCAGAGGCCTTAACCCACTGAGCCACCCAGGTGCCCCTACAAACCCTATTTCAAACATGTCCACATCTCCAGAGCTCTGTTGCCACTACACTAGTATAATGCATCACTGTATTTCTGGATAATGGTAACGCTCCCTTTATTAATCTTCAACTCTTGCCTATATCCAATTTCTTTTCCTCAAAGAAATCAGAAAAAAAAATCTTTTTTTTAAATGAAAACCTAACCTATTCATTCGTTTGCTTGCAATTTTTCTATAAATTACCATTGAAATGCACTAGAATAAAATCTAACTTTTTGATCTTCCTAGATAAGGTTTATCAATTTAATTTTTTTCCCAAAGAATAATCATGGGGTAATTTTCTCTATTAGTTTTCTGTTCTTGATTTTATTGATTTCTGGTCTTATTTTAAGTATTTCCTTCCTTGTGCCTTCAATCTAATTTGCATTACTTTTTCTACTTTCTTAAAATTGAAGTTTAGATCATTAATTTGATACTTTTCTTCATTATAGATTAAGGCTTTAATTCATAAATCGTCCTCTAAGCCCTGTTTTAGCTATATCTCATAAAATTTTATATATTCCATTTTAACTCATTAAAAATAGTTCTTAATTTTATGACTTTTAATTTGACCCGTGGGATATTTTAAAGTATGTTGTTTAATTTCCACATATTTGGAAATTTTCAAGATAACTTTCTGCAATTAATTTTTAGATTATTTCCACTATAGTCAAAGGACATTCTTTGCATTTTAATATTTTTAATATGTCAAGGTTTGTTTCTGGTCTACTTAACTTGCATTTTATGTGCACTATGTGTTCTGCTGTTTGGGGTAGAGTGTTACATAAATTTCAAACATCTCTCTTAATAATCATAATGATATTTCATATACTTGTTCAGTTGATCACTGAAAAAGAGTATTGAAATCTCCAAATATAACTATAAATTTATCTATTTCTCTTCTCAGTTTTTTGTTTTTGTTTTACTTTATATGTTTTGAACCTCTCTTCTTATGTGTGTAAACTTTTAGGACTGTTATGTTTTCTTGATGAATTGACCTCTTCATTGAAATGCAATGCTCCTCTTTATTCTGGCAATATTCCTTGTGGTGAAGTTTATTTTTTCCAGTATTAATATAGTCACTCTAGGTTTCTTTTGATTATATTGCATTAGATTTTTTTTAAAAAAACTATTTTTCACTTATTCCTTTCCTACTCCCCTAACCCCCCACATTGCCTCTCAACTGAGACAAACCACAAGAGACTCTTAACCTCACAAAACAAACTGAGCTTGCAGGGGGAGGCGGGGAGGGAGAGGGTGTTTGGGTTATGGACATTGGGGAAGGTATGTGCTATGGTGAGTGCTGTGAAGTGTGTAAACCTGGTGATTCACATACCAGTACCCCTGGGGCTAATAATATATGTTAATAAAAAAATTTAAAAATATTAAAAAACTATTTTTCAATTAAATTTAAGGTAGGTTATTTGGAGAGAATATCTAATTGGGTCTCTGTCTTTTATTTGGTGTGCTCAGCATATTTATATTTAAGTATTTATTAATATGACTGTATTAAAATATCCATCTTCTAGATGTTCTCTGTTTTGTCTCTTGTCCTGTCCCTTACCACCTTTCTGCCCTCTTTTGCATGGATGTTTTTATGATTTTATTTTTCTCCATTATTGGCTTGTTACTCATACATTTTATGAAAAATAGCTTTTGCTTTAGAATGTACAATATCTATTTCTTTAATTAATTAAAGTAGAATGCAATAAGTTAGTTGGTAACCTGTTATATATTCATAGAAAACTGATAACTTTCTATATATTGTAAGGACCTTATACAGTATATTCCCAATTCCTCCTTTCCATCTTTTGTAATATCATTGTCATATATTTTACTTTCATAAATGCTATCAATTCACAATAAATTCCTATTCCTTTTGCTCTGGTAGTTCTATAGCAATTTAATTTTTTTAAAGTTTTATATTTATGTTAATTCATGCCACTCCCAGTGCCCTTTGTTTCTTTGACTTGATCCATCATCTCTCCAGCAATGTACATTGGGCCTCAAAATCTGTGTTTTCTATTATTCTTCAACAGGTTACCACAAACAGTGACTTAAAACAATACCCACTTGGGGAACTAAATAGAGGTATTATTTGCATGGTATTGTAAATAAGTCAAATGCCACTAAATTGTGTATTTCAAATAGTTAATTTTATATTATGTGAATTTTACCTTAAAAAAAATACCATTGTTGGAGCCAACAGTTTTTATTCCCTTAAGGAGTTGCTTAGAGCCTATTCAATTGAAGGTGATAAAAACAAAACAAAACAAAAAAAACACATCCATTTATGGCTTCATAGTTTCTTCAGTAAGAAGTCCAGATACAGTGTCTGCTTATGGTCATGAGGCTGAAATCAAGTTTTGGCCAGGACTGCAGTTTCATCTGGGGCTTTTGGTCCCCTTTCATGCTCATTCAGGTTGTTAACAGAATACAATTTCTTTTTTTTTTTTTTTTAATTTCAAGTTTTTAAATTGAAATT
The DNA here is from genome assembly GCA_004024625.1 of Mellivora capensis. Taxonomy (NCBI): domain Eukaryota; kingdom Metazoa; phylum Chordata; class Mammalia; order Carnivora; family Mustelidae; genus Mellivora; species Mellivora capensis. The sequence continues at coordinate 80,344 of PISX010004594.1, forward strand.
CAATTAACCAAGGTATAGTACATCATTAGATTTTGATATAATATTCAATGATTCATTAGCTGAATATAACCCCTAGTGCTCATTATACCATGTGCCCTCTTAATTCCCATCACCCAGTTACCCCATTTCTTATGATTTCAGGACTAAGTTTCTTGCTTTCTTGTTAACTGGGGGTCATTCTCAGCAATTGGAAGTTCCTGTCATTCTCAGCAAACTGTGGCAGCTTGCTCCTGCAAAGTCAACATGAAAATCCCTCTGACTTCAGGATGTTGAAGGGACATCTTAGCATTCTATGTATCACCTTACATTTATCTACAGTGCACCAAAGGCTTCATGTTCATGTAGTGCTTATTCCTTGTGCTTAGGATGGGATGAGTTTGGTAGTTTTTGTTTTTGTTTTGTTTTTCCTCAACATCTGTATCATCTATAGCTTACAGCTTTCCTTTCAACTATACTTCACAGAAGGTCTTGCTCCATGCTCTTGAATTTCCTCCAGCAGTGGACTGCTATTACTTACAAATCGGATTATTAAACTGCTGGTGGAGGGGAAGGGAGTAGTTTTCAGTTGTGCTGGTTTAGCCTTCATTGTAGGTAAATACCACATCCCTGATTTTTGGTTGTGGAGATTTTTTGGTGCCTTGCCCATGCCCATCAGTTGTAAGATAATTCTGAATATTTTGGCCCCAGATATATTCCTTCCCCTTCCCCAAGGGTAAAAAGGATTAATTTCTATTCTTTTTCTCCAGCTGGAAAGAGTCTTCTCTCTACTTTAAAGCTTTGGTTTCACAGGGGAGAAAGAATTTAGATGATGTATATTTCTTTCCCAGGCATGAACCAGAAAGGAGTTTTTCTTGGGTCCTTTGCCTTCATTTTTTGTCATGAGCTCACATAGAGGTCTCTGGGGACGAACCTGTGTGATTGTGCAAATTCCTCTTGTGTGTGTGTGTCTTCTGGTAATTTTATACTCTCGCATGTACCCATACTCAACACGTGGTAACTTATTATAAATTTTAGCTGTGTTCTTATTGGCCTTCAAAATGTCCTGTATTTACTCTAGGTAAACAATTGCTAACTTCCTGTATCTCTTTGGAAGTGTCTCCCTTTTCGTAGCGATTGGCTTAGTTGGTTACCCTGCAACCACAGCTCTTGGATAAGGTCAAGAAAGTTTGCAATCTTGTAGGTTATCTGAAACAATATTTCTGTAAATATGGAAGCAATATTCTTCAGATTTTTATTTATTTTTTAAGATTTTATTTATTTGTTGGGGAGGATGAGTAAGAGAGAGCATGAGCAGGGTGAGGGCAGAAAGAGAAGGACGTTCCCAGCTGAGCAGGGACCCCAAGGTCAGGCTCAGTTCCAGGACTCCAGGATCATGACCTGAGCTGAAGGCAGATGCTTAACTGACTGAGCCACCCAGGATCCCCACTCATCAGCTTTTTATATTCAAGGGAACCCTATTGACTTTTGTTGTTACTATTGTACATCTTCCTTAAAAATAATTCTCATGAAGACAGTGGGAATATCTCTTTTAGTCACCAAGCCTAACCCTTATTTTGTGACTACTATGTATTTGTTGAATAAAGCAGTGAATATATAAACAAATGAATAAGGAAATGAATGAGTTACATGAGGGAGATTTAGCAAGAAGTTAACAGAAAAGAAGAACAAATTAGAAAACTTGCAGCAATATAGTAGACCAGTCATGTCTAGTATAGACCGATGTAATTGGCAAGAATTCTGTATAAAACAATGCATCTTCCTAGAAGATGAAGCTTGTAGGATCAGGAAAGCAGTCACTTACTTTCTTATAAAACTGGCTGTCATAGAGAATGAATCTTCCTTATGGAGTCCCAGTACCTTGTGAGAAAAAAAAGGAAATTGGGACCCTAAATACCATGAAGAAAACTTGTAGGATGACTAGGTATTTATATATTTTGAATAAATATAGATTCAACCCTTGAGAGAACACTGTGTAGTGGTTGCTGTAGTGATATCACCAGATCTTCTTTCAGAGCCGAGACCCTCAGTCTGTAGCTGCCAGCACTGTTGGTTGCTGATATTTCACAGCTATGTTCCTCTGCCAAAAGAAGCTACCTTACTCAAGGTTTTCCTCCCTGCCTGTCACCCCTCACCAACAGTTGTACCAGTGAAGGAAGACAAAGGCCAGACCCTCATGCATTCCAGCTTCAGAGTTCTCTGTGAGATTACTGGAGGTCTCTGTTGCAAATGTATCACAGATTAATTTTTAATCTCACTTCCCTCACTTTCACAGATGTTGTTCCTTAGCATATTCCCCCAACAGACTTCCCAGACACATATCCTTGAGGCATTTCCCTGGGAAAACAAATCTGTAGCAAAAAGAAACACTCATTTTCAAATCTGGCCAATTTGTAAATTTAGGGTTGTTGATATATTGATTATCCACTTCTCTGTCCATTGGTTCCAGAAGCCATGGTATGATGGGCTGAATCATGATCCCCAAACTGTTTCCCCAAAATGTGCAAATATATTACCTTACATAGTCAAGATATAATTAAATTAAGGATGGGAAGATTATCATGGGTTATCTGAGTGAGCTCTCAAATAATCACAGGATCTTTTTAAGAGGGAGGCAAGAAGAAAGCAACAGATGATAAGATGACAGAAGCAAAGGAACAGAGGGAGAGATGTGAAGATTCTCTACTGCCGGTCTGAAGAAGGAAAAAGAGATCACAAGCTAAGGAACAGAGGTGGCCTCTGGAATCTTGAAAATAAAAGGAAATATATTTTCCCTTAAGGCCTCCAGAAGGAATGCAACCTTGCAGATCCTTTTTAGATTTTGACTGCCAGATATGTGAGATTTTTTTTAAAAAGTGTTATTTTAAAGCAACTTTATGGCAATTTCGTACAGAGTTAATTGGAAAATAATGCACATGGTATTCTTTAGGAACAGAAAGGACAAGTCCAAGACTGTTCAAGAATGATCGAATGTTTATAAGAGATGGAATTAGGGAGATAAGACTATTAATGTCATTTCCCTTCTATTTCTTAACCAATGTTTATAATGTGGTTATATTATTTTCATTATATAAAATAAATTTATAATTTTTAAAAAGCATTATTACCTGCTCCATCTGTAGTTCCTTAAATTTAGTGAACAACGGAATTCTTTTTAGCGCAGCGCACACATGAAAGTTTAGCAGGGACAACATGGATTCCAGTTACTTGACCAGGACCATGCTAACCATACTATAACTTAATAGTTTGGCCAATGTAATCTCATTAATGCTTGAATCTTTAGTTCCGTATTCTGGTGAATGACATTTTAAAATTCTCTCTCTGATCTTCTGTCCAACCTTGATTTCAGCTTTGCCATCTCTTAGAAAAAGGAAATAAGAGTACCTAAAATAAACCACATCATTTCACCATAAATTCTCATATCAAAATTTTCTGCTAACACTTTATACATGAATTTTTCTCTCCTAAATGTATACCTTAATCTCTCTGAAACTTAGTTTTTTCCTGAAAAAAAATATGCTGACAAATTAATTAGCAATAACGGCAGATTTTCACCAGGAATAAAGTTTGTAAAATTTGAGTGCATGGAACAGATGGTCACATTGAAAAATTACTATTACCAAGTACTTAGGATGGAAGATATACTAAGAAGTTCTCAAGGAAGCATGATGATTAATTCATGTGTAACATTATTCTCTATACATTTGCACAATAAACTTAATCTATGCTCTTATAATGACAGATTTCGTGGTACTTCACAAGTTGCTCCACTGAAATATTGGCATGGTCATGACCATGAATGTGATATATTCTCTCCTCAAGACTTACCTTTCTAATCTCAAGGTCGTCTTCTACTTAATTCTTTAATAAATCTCACCACACTTTGCCAATATCATAGGGTTAAATTTTCTGGAATTAACTTTCCCATGGTTCAGGTTTAAGTTCAACTATTGTCACTTTAAGTCCCTGTATTGGGCCTTTTTACATGCATTAGCTTAAAAAGTAGTTTACTGTAGAAACTACAAATTATCATCGTCTGATACATTAGTCTAATCTGTAGACAACGGGTAGGAAAGGAGATATAGAAAAGCAAAAGTATGAATTCTGTCAGCCAATTAAAATACCTATTAATGTTCAGATGTTTCAATCATCAGATTGAGTCTGTTCATACAGAGACAAGGGCTGTTCTGTACTTTGATATCCTTGTCCATTAAAACAGCATGAAGCTGTTGGGCTCGTATATAGAGAGTGGAAGGTGTGACTTTGTCCTTTTCTCTCGCCCACCCCCCTTTAGTTATAAGCCTCTGTGCATTTTCCAGACTCCCGAGAGTGTGAAGGTTGGCAAGGTGATTTGGCTTGCGCAGCGCTTTGATGAACTGAGCTCCCCGACCATAAACATTTAAAGCGTGGTGACAGTCAAGTTCATTTTATAAGGCTTTTGGTCCTGGAGAACACAAGAAAAATAATCTAAATTATTGGTAAAGCCCCTCTGAGAATCCTGAATGAGCATCCGGTTTTGTTAACTGAAATAGAAACAATTTCCTCTAGAATTGCTAGTGTTCCCTCCCCTTGACAGGTACTCAATGAAAGAAACTGAAGGGCTTTTGTGTAATTAAGTATTTGCCTGCAAGAGCCACTCTGACTCATTCCTCATTTTAAATTCTTTCCATCTACTTATTTTTCTCTCTAAGCCTCTATTGGGTGCTTTGACCATTTTTCTAACGTGTTTCTTCACAACTACAGTTTCTTCTTTAATTGCGCCCATCTTCTAAAATCAGTCCCCTGCAACTAACATACACACATGACTTTGCCTTTCTTTCTTTCTTTCTTTCTTTCTTTCTTTCTTTCTTTCTTTCTTTTAATTTCCATCCCATGGAAATAAAGCTTGAGAGCTAATGAGTGTATTCAACTGAATGAGTATTCCTGAATTTAAGCAACTGAGGGCTTTTTAAATGAATCCTACATTACTTTGGGGGGGGGGGGTGAATACTGTTAATGGAAGTATTTTGCCCTTTACTAAGGGCACATTAAGATAAGTTTAACAACTCTAGGGCTCAGTCACTTAAAAGTAAGGGTATAAACACATTCTGAGGAAATGCTAGACCTTCAAATTTATCTTACACTGCAGCCAGCTTTTATGGCCTATTTTAAGAACTTGGTACTAGCTCTCCTGTTTAATGAACAGTTTAATTTAAAGCTTAAAATTATTAAGTATTCCAATGGAGTCATAAATAATGCAGTTTATAAAATTCTTATCAAGAGCATAAAGATACATTTGTCTTCCATTAACAACATACTTTTAAAGTAGCCTGACCTCTTCGGAAGTATAAGAGCATGCAATTAGTGCAATTTGTCACAGGTCTTTTATACGTTAATAAGATGTAATTAATTGTCTGTTTTGTCTAATTAACTTTTCAGACACTGGCAGCTCTTGTTCTTTTAATACAAAGCAAGTGTGCCCTATTTGCAATTCTAATACTTGACAGAGAATTCTGACAATAAACTCAAGTCTACAAACCTTAGAAAAAGGGCATTTGGCAATAAAAAAAAGAATTCAACAGAAAAACAGTATATATTTTTAGGACATTAATGTTTTTAATGTACAGAGTAGAAAAGAAAATGGTACCCCAAACTGTAAGAGTGGAGAAATCCATATTAAAAAATAAATGAGCAAATGTACACATACATTCTAAGGATATATTAATATATACAAAGTTATATAATGTCATATTCACTCATTTATCCATTCCTATTTGTGTTTGAATTCCAACTCTATAAGATAGTTTGTTAGTTGCTAGGGATTTAAGGTTTGCCAAGATAAAATAGTGAAATTACCTGAGCCTTGGAGTGGATGCCTATTCTCTATGTAAACATTTCTTCTCCTAGTAAAGAGTAGACCAGGATGAGATTTATAGAAAATTTATTTAAATACAAGCCAAATTTGTTAAATATAAGTCAATTTATTTACTCTACTCTTCTTCATGTTTTTCAAACTGTAAAATTAATGTTTTAATTATAAATATTTGAAAAATACAGATATTTTATTATATAATATTAAGTATTTAAACATATTTTAATGGATAAAATAACTCTAGTAGGTACCATAATTTAACACTGCAAAAAAAAATCATCCGTGGGTCTTTTTAAAAGTTCTGAATCTATAATTCTAGGTAAAAACTAGGATTAAAATGGATACAAAGGATTAAAATGGATAGTCAAGTTTGAAAAGTGGTTTACCACTATAATATGTAGAGTTGTTTTCAAATTACTAGTGGGACAAATAATGCAACAATTTATGTTTTGCTTCACTAAATATTTTCTTAGGATACCCCTTGTATGTGAAATCCCAGACAAAAGGCCAAATCAAAGATTTTTTACTGTTCTTGATTCATAGAGTCAAATCACTTTATCGAAAATATCCAGAAATTTGACATCCCTATACATAATACCAGTCTTACATAGATGGCATTAATTATTTTTAAAATTTTTAAAATTTATATTTGATTTTTAAAGTCTCTACTTTTTGGGTTTTTTTGAATGATGTCTCTTCTATTAAACAGTTGTTATAATAGTAACAAATATTTTTTCTTCACGTCTCATTTTTATTGGAATATAATGAAGTAGTAATTAAAACAATGTGCTATGGAATCAGACCATGTGGATTCTAATTTTGGCTCTGCCCTCATTAACCATGTTGCTCTGTGTAAATTCCTTAAATTGTCTGTTCCTTAGTTTCTTCATCCATAAAATGGGGACAATAATAACACTTATTTCACTGAGTTATCACGAGGATTAGGTATGTCAGTAAACACAAAAATCTTAAAAAGTTCCAACTCCTTTTAAATTGGCTGCTGCCCTTCAACAATTGGACTTAAGCAATGTTGGACTGAATTATCATTCTCTTCTTCATGGCTCACATTTTCTCATTAGAATCAGTTCTAATTTTCTTTCAGGATAAACTCTAAGTCAATATTCATATTAATATATTGTTAAACTCCCATCAAATATTAGTATCAATGGATTGTTTCAGTATAGTTTTAAATATATATTTTTTCAATTATCAGTATTTTGTGTTTTATTCATTGCTATTATATTTTGAAAGATCTTGACTTTTCTGCAATCAGTTACATAATATGTTTTCTTTCCTTAGTGTTTCATGTTATGTCTTTCACATTTAACATTTTTTTTTTTCAAAGATTTTATTTATTTATTTGTCAGAGAGAGAGAGAGAGAGTGAGAGAGCGAGCACAGGCAGGCAGAGTGGCAGGCAGAAGCAGGCTCCCTGCCGAGCAAGGAGCCCGATGTGGGACTCGATCCCAGGACGCTGGGATCATGACCTGAGCTGAAGGCAGCCGCTTAACCGACTGAGCCACCCAGGCGTCCCCACATTTAACATTTAAGCCACGGGAATTTATCCTAGCATATGTTCAGATGAACAGTTCACTTGATTTCTTTAACTCCCAAGAATCTTTTTTTTTTTTTAACCACATAGTATCTTAAACAGCTAACAGTACTATATTGACATATGTGTATGCTTTTAATGTGTGCTCAGCTCCTTTGTAGATTTCTTTTCCGAGCTATCTGTTCTGCTATACTGAACTATCATTTCTTGTACCAGTTTTACATTTTTAATTACTATAGTTTATAATATTGCCTAAGAGCTGACAATACAAGTGCCCTCATTTTTATTTTCAATATTGTCTTAGTTATTTCACTCCTGTAATTCATCAAAATGGACTCTAGGACCATAATTTTTGAGTGTCCTTGAAAAAAAAATCTCATGGTGTTTTCCATTACAGTATGATTAAAACCTATAAATTATGCAGGAAAAATTATTCTCTTTACAATAGTTAGTTTTTGTCTCCAGGGATATTGAAGAAATCTCAATTTATTCAACTTTTTATTGCTTAATGAAAATTTCAGAGATGTATTTTTATAGTTCTTTATATTTTGTATAAAGTAGGCTATTCTGTACATAAATTACATATGTATTTAATAATTGTACTATTGAATTTCTTACTCGTTTTCATCTAGTTAATGTGGCAAAGACTGGGGAAAAAATGTTTATCTCTATGGTTTAGTTTCTCTAGGTTTGTCTTCATATTTCTAAGTGTTTTACCATTTTAAGCTTTAATGTATAATATCAGGACTCACGATTATTAAGCCCCTACTATGGATGATGCTTTGGATAATATAACTATTTTATATATCCCCTTTCCTTAAATGCTTACAAAATGAGTAAATGTGTCTGCCCTCATAATCAAAATATTTAACCCAATTTCTGAAATTTGGGGAAATTTCTTTGTAGTTCTTTTTCCTGTTACTAAACAGATTGCATTTTGTCTTAAAATTTATGGTTATTTTGGTGGTAAAATATTTAAATTCCAATAGTTTTCTTAGTTTATTAAACACATTGGTTCTTCTCTGGAACGTAAATTTGTAAACTCAGTTTTTGGTTTAATCTGTTTGTACTGTGTTGTACTGTTGTGCTGTTTCCACCAATTTTACTGCTCCTATCCCTTTTGAGCTCCTATTCTGTCAGCAACTATTTAGACTGGATTACTATTCTCTGGTTTTCAAAGCTCATATCTACTCTTTCATCATCAGTCCTGATCTCCCATTGCTTTCTTGGTGAGTCTTTTAAGTCTTTCAACCGTATGCTATAAATCACTGATTCACATTACCCAAAATTTCAAATATAATCCTTGCCACTAATTTCCAAGCAATTTTTCATCAGATCTTTACATTTTTGTCTTCATCCTAATTTTGATTTCCCATGGTGACTCCAAAAGCTCTTGTTTCTTAGAGGGAATTTCTTCTTTGATATCGTCAACCTAAAGAATGAAGTAAACTGAGCCAAGCTCAAATTACCAGAAATTTGAGTTTATTCAGGATAGCAGAGGGATTACAATTCAGGAAATACATGCTGCCGCAACCTATAGGGAAGTCCATTGAGGGTTTGGGATGAGCTATATTTATGGGCAAAGACTGCCAAAGACGGGAGGTTCTAGCCTGTACAAAATTTCGCTGGCTTAAGCTTGGGGAGAAATTCTTGGTAGATGTTCACCGGTTTTGAAATAAGTCTTGGTCTTCTATAAATCAGACATTTAATGGAAATCATACTCTCAGTTCTTAAGTTCTGTTCTTCTGAAAGCACAGGAGTGAGGGTCCCCATATCCTTCAGTTCCATTTTAGATTGAAATCCTTTCACAATATATTTGATAACACCAAGCATATAATTCATAATATTTTCATTCTTTTATTCTAGAAAGTTATTCTTACAAACACTCAGTTTCTGCTTCTCTATCTTATGTGTGTTTATGAAGGGAGGAGCCTAATTTTTTTTTAATGTATTTCCAGTTTAGTCTCATTTAATTGGGAAGATATTTATCTAAGCTTATTGTTTTGCCAACAAGTAGGGTGGGTAGAGAGCTTTTGTTCCCGCTAATTGCTGACATCCAAGCTGGCAAAGTGCTGCTTCTTCTCCCAAAATAAACCTACTTCAATTTGAAATGACTTGCATCTTTTTATTTAATTCTGGCCAGCTCCACTGGGATTAAAACTTATTTCAATATATTTAGAAACGTTGAAGGATGAGAAACACAACACCGATGAAACAGCTGAAGAATTCTATTGCTAGAAACCATATCAGGGCATATTGATTGTAATCATTATGATAAAAGTTGTATATTATAAAAAAAACCCTTATCATAATAAGATATGTGTAATATAGCCACCTGCTATTGTAATCCTAGAATATTAAATCTGGAAAGAAGCGTTATTATTCAGATCAAGCTCAGACTTTTCTTTAAAAAACTAGAAACGCAAAGAGTGCCAAGGTGGCACAGTTGATAAAGTGTATGACTCTTGGTTTCAGCTCAGGTTGATCTCAGGGTCTGGAGATTGAACGCCCCCTCAGCTCATGCTCACCAATGAGTCTGCTTGAGATTTTCTCTCCTTCTCCCTCTGCCCCTCTCACACATGCTCTCTCACTTTTCTTTTTCACTCAGTCTCTAAAATAAATAAATAAATCTTAAAAGCAAAACTAAAAACAACCAACCAACCAAACAAACAAACAAACAAAAAACCCTGGAAACCCAAACAGGTGAAGTAACAGCCAGTTTATTTTTGACTCAGGATCCTAAATATCAGTGATTGCCCAGTGATATACCACCAGCCTGTCACGTTCAGAAAAGAGGACAATTGGCCGGGAAAACACAAAATGTTTACTAATTTGAGAGGCAGGCATCATTGGACAAGTTCAGAGAAGTGGTAACTAAGAAAGAATACAGACTGAACACAGTATGAAGAGCAGAAAGCATTCTTCTTGGCCCCCACAGATTTTTCCATACTATTTGAGTAGAATTAGGAAGTTATGCTATTCACAGACAGCACTGGATGAGTATTAAGGAACCTGAAACTTGAAAATAGAAATTTGTAATTTAACTCTTACCTAGAATTTGGTATTCTGGGATAAGATAAAGTTGACAAAGCATTAAAAAAAAAAGGATGGGTTTTTTTTAGATCCATGTCTCAAAACAATCATTTTTGGGGAAATCTAAGCTCAGTTTCTTCATCAGTGAGACAACAAAGGTGGTTTACTTCCTTTGCCATCCAGTTATTACGATTGTGCATAAAATTATGTATGTAATGAAAATTTGAAACTCCATTTGCTAGTTCATCTCCATAAAGGGTCATTTTCTTTTTCACCTTTAAATGCATAGACAGAGGTATCAAACTTCAAGAAAATATCTAGTTGTTGCTGCTTAATTGGCTATATAAAAAGGAATTATAAATAAATTTTATAATAAATATTTATCATATTATCATATAATATGATATATATATTATGTTTATCATATTATCATATAATATTTATCATATTATCATATATTATGATATATATCATATTGATATCATATCAATATGATATATATCATAATATATGATAATATGATAAATATTTATTAGGAAATTTTATTTATTATAAAATAAATATTTTATAGATAAACACAAAATATAGTGTTTTGTTAATTTGCTGCTAGAGCCAACACTGTTTTAATTTGGTAATGGGAACACTATTTCCACATGGTTTAGATAACATGGCAAGTTATCTAAATTATAGAATTGGGTCCAGAAATGCTGATATTTTAAAAATTCAATTATTGTTTTAAAAAAACAATATTTTAAAAAACAATATTTAAAAAACAGTATTTTGAAAAACAAAAATACATTTTTGTCTGTATCATATGCCTTTTTTTCTATTTCTTTTCAGCATAACAGAATTCATTGTTTTTGAACCACATCCAGTGCTCCATGCAATGCGTGCCCTCCATAATACCCACCACCTGGCTCCCCCAACCTCCCACTCCCCACCTCTTCAAAACCCTCAGGTTGTTTTGCAGAGTCCACAGTCTCTCATGGTTCATCTCCCCCTCCAATTTCCCCCAACTTCCCTCTCCTCTCCATCTCCCCATGTCCCCT
>PISX010004594.1:91924-117602 GCA_004024625.1 Mellivora capensis
GATAATTGACTCTCTCTGCTTGACTTATTTCACTCAGCATAATCTCTTCCAGTCCCATCCATGTTGCTACAAAAGTTGGGTATTCATCCTTTCTGATGGAGGCATAATACTCCATAGTGTATATGGACCACATCTTCCTTATCCATTCGTCCGTTGAAGGGCATCTTGGTTCTTTCCACAGTTTGGTGACCGTGGCCATAGCTGCTATAACCATTGGGGTACAGATGGCCCTTCTTTTCACCACATCTGTATCTTTGGGGTAAATACCCAGTAGTGCAATTGCAGGATCATAGGGAAGCTCTATTTTTAACTCCTTGAGGAATCTCCACACTGTTCTCCAGAGTGGCTGCACCAACTTACATTCCCACCAATGGTGTAAGAGGGTTCCCCTTTCTCCACATCCTCTCCAACACAGGTTGTTTCCTGTCTTGCTAATTTTGGCCATTCTAACTGGTGTGAGGTGGTATCTCAATGTGGTTTTAATTTGAATCCCCTGATGGCTAGTGATGATGAACATTTTTCATGTGTCTGATACCCATTTGTATGTCTTCATTGGAGAAGTGTCTGTTCATATCTTCTGCCCATTTTTTGATATGATTATCTGTTTTGTGTGTGTTGAGTTTGCAAAGTTCTTTATAGATCCTGGATATCAACCTTTTGTCTGTACTGTCATTTGCAAATATCTTCTCCCATTCTGTGGATTGCTCTTTGTTTTGTTGACTGTTTCCTTTGCTGTGCAGAAGCTTTTGATCTTGATGAAGTCCCAAAAGTTCATTTTCACTTTTGTTGCCTTTGCCTTTGGAGACATATCTTAAAAGAAGTTGCTGTGGCTGATGTCGAAGAGGTTACTGCCTATGTTCTCCTCTAGGATTCTGATGGATTCCTGTCTCATGTTGAGGTCCTTTATCCATTTCAAGTTTATCTTTGTGTACGGTGTAAGAGAATGGTCAAGTTTCATTCTTCTACATATAGCTGTCCAATTTTCCCAGCACCATTTATTGAAGAGACTGTCTTTTTTCCACTGCATATTTTTTCCTGCTTTGTTGAAAATTATTTGACCATAGAGTTGAGGGTCCATATCTGGGCTCTCTACTCTGTTCCACTGGTCTGTGTGTCTGTTTTTATGCCAGTACCATGCTGTCTTGGTGATCACAGGTTTGTAGTAAAGCTTGAAATCAGGTAACATGATGCCACCAGTTTTATTTTTGTTTTTTAACATTTCCTTAGCAATTTGGGCTCTCTTCTGATTCCATACAAATGTTAGGATTATTTGCTCCAGCTCTTTGAAAAATACCGGTGGAATTTTTATCGGAATGGCATTAAAAGTATAGATTGCTCTAGGTATCATATGCCTTTTAAAACTAATCTTGAGGCAAAATATAGTTAATGTAACCAAACCAAGCTGTGATTAAAAATGGTTCAGAAAAGAAGAAAACTAATACTATCATTATTTAAAAATAAAACAAAGTACTTTTTACTTTGTATCTTTTTAATGACAACCTAAATAAAAGCTTTTTAAAAACCTCATCTTTATGCTACAAACGTAGGTAAGCTATGTATTGCTACTACTTAAGGCAAAGTAACTCAGTGTCATGAATTTTTAAAAAGTATAGTAACAAGATTTAGTAGAAGAAACAATTATAAATTAGTTTTGTCTCTTCTAGTTTTATATGCAAAACAATCAATGGGAAACAACATAAAAACCTATCTTTATAAGTTGATAATGCATGCATGTACTCTTCTAATTCTATGACCCAATTATTTCTTAACATTTAGAAGTAATTAGTCCCATTCTCTAGCAATCCTTGATGAAATCTAGTTGCTCCATATAGTTTTTTGTTCGAATATCCTCTAGTTATCATCAAATATCCTCTAGTTATAATATTCAAGCCAAACTTTTTATACTGTATCAGAAAAATTAGACTTTCACTTGGTCTTCAGTAACCTTCCCAAATTATGTACTTGCTTACTAATTCTTTCAAAGAAGTATGGAAAGCATTACATTAAGTAACTAGGTAAGCTGGCCTCAGTGTTCTGCTACCAACATGTAATGTATTTTGAGAAGAAGGGTGCATGTATCACTTCCCAGATTTTGGATCACTCTGTCTCCACTCTTTTCCCAGAACATACAACTAGTTCTCAAAGGTACAAAGACTAGGGGGAAAACACACACACACACACACACACACACACACACACACTCATTTTTCTTGTGTTGTGCATTGATGGATTATTTTGTTAGTTCTGTTTTATAGTTTATCTTTATGTCAAAACTGAGATTTTTGAGTGAAATAATGAAATACATCATTTGGATGATCCCATTTTGTCTTTATTATGAAGTCATGACTATGAAAAATTAGGCTTTATTAAAATAAATTGTAATATTTTCAATCTGGTATTCTTTAGTTTTTGTACAATGAAGCCACTTTGGGGGAAGAATTACAGTAGAGTGGCAGAAGGGGAGGACTCAAGTCTGTGTTCTGGGGTTCAAATACTATTTCTACTACCTTCAAGAACTTGTTTTCTGAACTTGCACAAGTTGATTAACCTCTCTGAGCTACAGTTTCTTCAGTATTAAGTAAGATTATTAATCATAGCTAGTCTTATTTGAGGATCCACTGAGTTAATTCATTTGCATAGTATATGGCACATACTAGGGATCACTAAAATATATGTTCATAATGAAACTGTAAAAATTAATATATGATCATCTTTAAGGAGATCCTATCAATTTTAGACTTTTCAGATAATATCTCTCAATTCAAGCTTTTATACCTTGAAATTGAACATGGTTAAGATTGGATTTACATTTTCACTGATGCCACTTGCTTTACTGATGATGTAAGTTGTTTGAAATAAGGATCTATTTTAATGCTCAGTTTTGTATTCCCATGATTGGATTGAAACTTGGATGACCAATAAAATTAATAGTTTTTAGGTATCTTAATAGATAGTCGAAAACTATAATGAGATAAACTAAGAAACATAAGTGCAGTTTTCTAATGTTTCCATGAAATTGCCCAGAATAGTGGCATTTCTAAGGAAATGAAGTCTATCTTTCTTTGTAGTTGTGAAACTTCTACTTAATGAGAAGTGTTCATAGCAAAAAGTAAAATTTTAAGAGAAAGAGAGTATTATTTAAGTATAGGTTTTACGTTTTTGTGTAAAATTCTGTGGGGGAGAAAACAACTAAGTTGAGGATTCTTTGATTCTGGAACACCCAAAATGATGTTATATAAATCTTCCCTTGCTATACTGTATACAGACTGACAGGGACAGAATGAAAACCAAAGCAAATATGAGGTAAAAATGATTTTTTATTACTTTAGGTATTTCTAGGTGTCAGATAAAAATGAGAACATTGCTAAAAATTTTACAGAATGACAGCTCTGCCTTATGGATAAAATTCTATAGTTTGATGTATGAGGCAGAAAATGTGAAAAATATTATGAAGTACTGTCCTGACATAATGATGGAAAACTGCTGAAAGTGTGCTAACACTAGAGAAATATAATAGACTAAAGTTAAACAAGGAAAAACGCAATTCTTTTGAACCTTGCCTACCACAGAAACATGAATTTTGACTTTCAAAAAATGCGTACCACTAAGTTTTATTTTTTATCGACTTCCAAATGTTCCACTTTACTGTCTCTTTGTGATTAAGTTCTCAATGCATGTCTGAATACATTTCAAATACAAAGTAAATATAAAGTTCTTTAGAAATCATAATTGATTCACCAGATTCTACTCTACTCCATATTAGTAGGTTACAGCATGATGAATTACCAATTTAATGTTGTTTAACTCCTATTCTTCCCCCACATATACTCATCTAAGTGATAGTAAGCTGTTTGATTCTTTGACCACATAGTACCCAATCACTTTTTATTTATGTTCACATTAATAAAATTGCTTTTTAGAAATTATGTAATTCAGTGTGCCCTATGCTTTATCCACCAAGAGGCAGAAACTTAATTCAGATTCAGGCAACTAGACTCTCCCTGAGATTTTGCTCTTAGGCTAAATTACAACAGTGACAGTACCCAAGGAAAATAGCTCTTACTATCTGGAAAACTGGATATACTCTGATTCCTAAACCTTCTTAAGTTTGATGACTCAATTACTCTTTTGACTCTAAAAGAAATCCTTATCCTTCAAATAAATTTAAATTTGTTTTTGTTAAACGAGCTAAAGTGATTTCTGAGTCATGCAACCAGAAAACCAGGATAAGTCGTCTCATACCTGATAGTTGAGGACATGTAATATAATGTAAAATCTCATGGCAGAACTATAGGATTAAATCTGCCAGGGTATTCCTAATTAATGAGATAAACCTCTTATTTCTGTAAGCAATGCTGACATGTACTTTTATTTTCAAGGAAGTTCTGATTCTCTGATTCTCTGATTTCTCCCCATGTATTTCTGATGTTAAGAAGACTCTTCAAGAATTAGTAAATAGGGGTGCCTGGGTGGCTCAGTGGGTTAAAGCCTCTGCTTTTGGCTCAGGTCATGATCCTGGGGTCCTGGGATTGAGCCCCACATCGGGCTCTCTGCTCCTCGGGGAGCCTGCTTCCTCCTCTCTCTCCCTGCCTGCCTCTCTTGCCTACTTGTGGTCTCTGTGTGTCAAATAAATAAAGAAAAAAAAAGAATTAGTAAATAAAGCCAAATATTATTTATTGCATATATGCCAATATAAAACTTTCTACACTGATTCTACCTTAAAGAAGAAATTCTTCTTTGTATACACCATAAATACATAATTATATGTATTTATGTAAGATTAACATTTTTTATAGAATACAAGCAGGAATATGGGCTAGTTTGACTGTTATCAACATATTTTTTTTTTAAATTCCAGTATAGTTAACATACGGTGTTATATTATTTTCAGGTACAATACAGAGACACAATTTTATAAATTATTCTGCTCATCATGAAAGTGTACTCTTAATCCCCTTCAGTTATTTCACCAGTCCCTGCACCCACCTCCCCTCTGGTAACCATCAGTTTGTTCTCTCTAGTTGAGTCTATTTTTTGGTTTGTCTCATTTTTCTTTGCTCATTTGTTTTGTTTCTTAAATTCCACATATGAATGAGATCATCTTGCATTTGTCTTTCTCTAACTTATTTCACTTAACATTATACTCTCTAGTTCCATCCATGTTGTTACAAATTACAATAGTTCATTTATGTGGCCGAGTAATATTCCATTGTGCACGCATGCGCGTGCGCGCGCACGTGCACACACACACACACATATATCACCTCTTTTGTAATCCATTTACCTATTGCTGAATGCTTGGGCTGTTTCTATAGTTTGGCTATTATAAATAATACTGCAATAAACATAGGGGTGCATACATCTTTTCAAATTAATGTTTTTGTATTCTTTAGTTAAATACCTAGTAGTGCAATTACCAGATCATAGACTAGTTCCATTTATTGTTTGAGAAACCTCCGTGCTCTTCACAGTGCCTACATGAGTTTGCATTCCCACCAACAGTACACAGGTGTTCCTGTTTATCTTCATCCGTGCTAATTCTTGTTATTTCTTGTGTTTTTATCTTAGCCATTCTGACAAGTATGAGGCAATATTGTGGTTTTGATTTGCATTTCCTTAATGATTAAGAATGATGAGCATCTTTCCATGTGTCTGTTGGCCATCTAGATGTCTTCTTTGGAGAAAAGTCTTTCACATCTGATGCTCATTTTTTAATTTGATTATTTGTTTTTGGGTGCTGAGTTGTACAAGTTCTTTCCATATTTTGGACACTAACCCTTTATCAGATACATGTTTTGCAAATGTCTTTTCTTATTTAATAGGTTGTCTTTTAGTTTTGTTTATTTCCTTCTCTGTTTAAAAGCTTTTTATTTTGATGTAGTTTCAAGAAGTTAAATTGTTTTTGTTTCCATTACCTCAGGAGGCATAGTGGAAGAATGTTCTTATGGTAATGTCAGAAAAATTACTGCCTATATTTTCTTTTAGGAGTTTTATGATTTCAGATCTCACAATTAGGTATTTGTTTGTTTATTTGTTTGTTTGAGGTGGGGAGGGGCAAAGGGAGAGGGAGAAAGAGTATCTTAAGCAGGCTCTATGCCCAATATGGTGCCTGATGCAGAGCTCAATCTCCTGACCCTGAAATCATGACCTGAGCTGAAATCCAGTCAGAAGCTTAACCAATCGGGCCAGACAGGCACCCTTTACAGTTAGGTCTTCAATTCATTTTGAGTTTATTTTTGCATATGGTGTAAGAAAGTGGTCCAATTACAGGGTGCCTGGGTGGCTCAGTAGGTTAAAGCCTCTGCCTTCCACTCAGGTCATGATCTCAGGGTCCTAGGATCGAGCCCCACATCGGGTTCTCTGCTCAGCAGGGAGCCTGCTTCCTCCTTTCTCACTACCTGCCTCTCTGCCTACTTGTAATCTCTGTCTGTCAAATAAATAAATAAAATCTTAAAAGAAAGAAAGAAAGAAAGAAAGAAAGAAAGAAAGAAAGAAAGAAAGAAAAAGAAAGAAAGAAAGAAAGGGAGAAAGGAAGTGGTCCGATTTCATTCTTCTGCATGTAGCTCTCCAGTTTTTCTAACACAATTTGTGGAATGACTTGTGTTTTTCATTATATACTCTTGCTTTGTTTATTGAGGATTAATTGACCATACAATCATGGGTTTATTTCTGGGTGTTCTGTTCTATTGATCTATGTGTCTATTTTTGTGCA
Organism: Mellivora capensis; assembly: GCA_004024625.1. Taxonomy (NCBI): domain Eukaryota; kingdom Metazoa; phylum Chordata; class Mammalia; order Carnivora; family Mustelidae; genus Mellivora; species Mellivora capensis. The sequence goes on from PISX010004594.1 coordinate 98,637, forward strand.
AGTACCATACTGTTTCATTACTACACTTTGTTGTATATCTTGAAATCCTGGATTATGATATTTCCAGTTTTGTTGTTCTTTCTCAAGATTGCTTTGGCTATTTGGGGTCTTTTGTGGTTCTATACAAATTTTAGTATTATTTTTTATAGTTCTGAGAAAAATGCTATGGGTATTTGGATAAGGATTGCATTAAATCTGTAGATTGTTTTGGGTAGTATGGACATTTTAACAATTTTGTTCTTCCAATCCATGAGCATGGAATATCTTTCCATTTGTTTGGGTTCTCTTCATTTTCTTTAATCAGTGCTTTATGGTTTTCTGAGTACATGTCTTTCACCTTCTTGGTTAAGTTTATTCGAAGTATTTTATTATTTTTGATGCAATTGTAAATGGGATTGTTTTCTTTTCTTTTTTTAAATTAAATTTAATTTTTTTTCAGTCTTCCAAAATTCATTGTTTATGCACCACACCCAGTGCTCCACGTAATACATGCCCTCCTTAATACCTACCACCAGGCTACCCATCCACCCACTCCTGCCCCTCCAAAACCCTCGGTTTGTTTCTCAGTTATACTACTTCATTATTAGTGTGTAGAAATGCAATCAATTTCTGTGCATTGATTTTATATCCCATGACTTTACTGAAATTATTTATCGGTTCTATTTATCTAGAAGTTTTTTGGTGGAGTCTTTAGGGTTTTCTCTATATAGTTTTATCTGCCTGTATCATCTATATATAGTGTCATCTGAAAATACTGAAAGTTTTACTTCCTCTTTATCAATTTGGATACCTTATATTTATTTTTGTTTTCTGATTACTGTAGCTAGGATTTCCAGAACTATGTTGGATAAAAGTAATGAGAGTGGCAGACTCGTAACCCTAGTGAACAAACAGAGGATTTTTGGAGGGGAGGTCGGTGGGGAGATTGGTAGAATGGATGATAGATATTAAAAAGGGCACTTGTTATAATGAGCACTTGGTGTTGTGTGTGATGAATCACTAAGTTCTACACCTGAATCTAATATTACACTATATTTTGTCTAACTGTAATTTAAATAAAGACTTGAACTACCAAAAAAAAAAAAAAAAGTAATGGGAGTAGACATCATTGTTTATTCCTGATCTTGGGGTAAAGATCTCAGTTTTCACCTTTGAGTACAATGTTAGCCTTGGGTTTGTCATATATGGCCTTTATTGTGTTGAGGTATGTTCCCTTCAAACCTACTTTGTTGAGAGTTTTTATCATGAATGGATGTTATACTTTATCAATCCTTTTTCCTCTTCTATTGAAATGATCATATAGTTCTTATTTTTCTCTTATTGATGTGATATAGCACACTGATTTGTAAATATTGAAATGATTTATGAATATTGAACAACCCTTGCATCCCAAGAATAAATCCCAATTCATCATGTTGAAATTTTTTTTTTTTTTTTTTTTAGTATATTGTTGGGTTGGTTTGCTGGTATTTTGTTGAGGATTTTTGCATCTGTGTTAATCAGAGATATTGGCCTATAGTTCTCTTTTTTGGTGGTGTCTCTATCTACTTTGTTATCAGAGTAATTCTGGCCTCATGGAATGATTTTGGAAGTTTTCTGTCCACTTCTATTTTTTGGAATAGTTTGAGAATAAGTATTAACTCCTCTTTAAATGTAGTATTTACCTGTGAAGCCATCTGGTCCTGGTCTTTTGCTTGTTGAGAGGTTTTTTGCTTGTTTTTTGTGTTTTTATTGTTGTTGTTGTTGTTTTTAATTACTGAATTAATTTCATTGCTGATAATCAGTCTATTCAAATTTTCTATTTCTTCCTGATTCAGTTTAAGTAAGTTATATGTTTCTAGGAATGTATACATTTCTTCTAGGTTGTCCAATTTGTTGGCATTTAATTTTTCAAAATATTCCCTTATTATCCTTTCTATTTCTGTGGTGTCAGTTTTTATTTCTCCTTTCATTTCTAATTTTTGTTTGAGTCCTCTCACTATGTTTTTAATGAGTCTGGCTAAAGGTTTATCAATTTTGTTGATCTTTTTGGAAAGAGCCAGTTCCTGGTTTCATCGATCTGTTCTATTGTTTTTTGTTGATTTGATTTTTTTGGTTTTTGTCTCTATTTCATTTATTTACAATTATTATATCTTCTTGCTGGATTTTATTATTGTTATCTCTTTATTATTATACAGTGTTTTTATCTCTTGTTACAATCTTTGTTTTTTTTTTAAAGATTTTATTTATTTATTTGACAGAGAGAAAGATCACAAGCAGGCAGAGAGGCAGGCAGAGAGGGGGAGACAGGCTCCCTGCTGAGCAGAGATCCTGATTCAGGGCTCTATCTCAGGACCCTGGGACCATGACCTGAGCCCAAGGCAGAGACTTTAACCCACTGAGCCACCCAGGTGCCCCCAATCTTTGTTTTAAAGTCTATTTTGTCTGATTCAAGTATTGTTACCCTGGCTTTCTTTTCACATCCATTTGCATGATAATGCTCTTTCATTCCTTCACTTTTGGTTTGCATGTGTTTTTAGGTCTGAAATGAGTCTCTTGCAGACACCATGTAGATGGATGTTGCTTTTTTTTTTTTTTTAATCAGTCTGTCACCCTATGCCTTTTGATATGGAACATTTCATCCATTTACATTCAAAGTAATTATTGATAGATATGTACTTTTTGTCATTTTGCCACTTGCTTTATGATTGTTTTGTAGTTATCTATTCCTTTCTTCTCTTGCTCAATTTTCATGTGTTTTGATGGCTTTCTTTAGTGATGGTCTTAGATTTTTTTTCCTCGTTATTTTTTTGCATATCTGTTGCTGGGTTTTGATTTGTGGTTACCATTAGGTTTACATATAACATCCTGTGAATATAGCACTCTCTATTAGGTTGATGGTTACTTAAGTTTCAAACCATTTGAAAAGAACTAAACTTTTACCACCTCCACATTTTATGCATATGACATCATATTTTATAGTGTTTTATTTTGTGAATCCCTTGACTGATTTTTATAGATATAATTGATTTTACTTCCTTTCTGCTTTAACCTATGTGTTGGTTTTATGTGATTAATATGCTAATTTTATTATGTTTGCGAAATCTTTTCCTAATTTTCTTACTCCTAATTATGATTTTTTAATTTCTATTCAAAGAATTTCCTTTAAAAAGAAAAACTCAATGTTAATGTTTTTTACAATGCATATGCATTTTTTAATTTAATAGATTATAGTCACCAATGAGAATTATTGATGGAAAAAAAATCAAAACTTAAAGACTGATTTTTTTCTTTCTAATTTGCTTTGTCTGATAGTAGGTACACTGTATGACTTCTATGAATAATAAATAATACAATACATGAAAGCTCAACATTAATCTGTATACATAACAAACTCTGAATACATGTGATATTGAACAGTTAATATAATTATGATAATAATATGCATATTAACTTAAGAATGAATGTTATCTAAGTCATTTTCTTTTATTTACTCGTATCCCCACCAGCTGTAAAGAAGAGTTTCTATTTTTCACCAACTCTTGTTCTAATAAGACTTCTAAATTTTTATAAAAACTGGTGGGTATGAAATTATACCTTCTTATTGCTTTGGTTTGTATTTCCCTGAGTTCTATAAATTAACCACATATTTTGCCTGTATTTTTTTTTAATTAAAAGATGTTTTAAATTGAGGTAAATTATTTAAAATTAAATTAGTTTTAGTTGTACAGCATAATAATTTGATATGTATATATGTATATATTGCAAAAGATTACCATAATAAATTAGTCCTATTTATGAATTCCACTCAACAGAATTAAATAAGTCCAAGTTGAACATTTACAAGGTACAGAAACTTTGTTAAATACAGTAAAATATAGAGATGAGCATAATATTAAATATGATAATCAGTGGTATTAGAAATTCAAAGGCTGTAACTGTTTGGAGAAGAGAAAAATCACATATAGTTAGGTGGGACAGAAAAATCTTCAGTGTTACAGGAGTGATGGAAAGAGAGTGGAAACAATATGAGGATAAGAGGAAAGCAGACAGCTGCCTACTCTGTCAGTTTATTTCTTTATTAATATTAATGACAAACCTGATTTGTTGATAATCTGTACTTCCTTTTAAAGATAAAGCTTAAAGAATTGAAGTGAATATCCTTTCCTGCATTTAGATGAGATGTCTGGAAACTGATAGGAACCCCTGCAAATATTCCTCTTTTATAACCCAGGACAACCAAGAGGCTAGCTATTTTTCTGTGTCATCCTTTTTCTTCTGAAACAAACCCCAAATAGCTAAGCTATTTTTGAGATAGTCAAGGAAGTGGAAAACTTTCCTATTTAAAAACATTCTTGTTCCTGTCAGACACAGATACACAGCCTGTTTTACCCACTGTACATCCTTTTTTGAATTTTGCAGATCATTACCTTGAACCACTGTGAAAAGATAGTAATCAGAAAACTGTAGATTTAACAGGTCTTTTTATTTTCTGATCCATTTTCACACTGTTTCAGAAGCTAGCTGTGGCAGACAGCCTTTAAGATGTCTTGCAATGATCCCCACTCCTTGGTATTCATGCCCTTGTCTAATTTTCTGCCCTTCAGTGAGGACTAAATTCATCGACTTCTTCTTACAAGGAGAATTGGAAGAAGTGATATGTCACTTCTGAGATCAGGAAATAAAACTGTGATTTTGGTTGCCCTGAGGAAAATCAACAGCCACGATATGAAGCGTCCCTATAAAGAGGCCTACAGGGCAAGGGACCAAGGCCTCCCAACAGCCATATGAAAGAGCTGTGAATGGGATCCCTCCCTCCAGTAGGGCCTTCAAAAGAGACCACAGCTTCTGTCAAGACCTAGAATGAAATCTTAAGGGAGACCATGAACCAAAGGCACCCAGATAAGTTGTGATCAGATCTTGACCCACAGAAGTTATGGTGATAAATATTTATTTTTTTTATAGCCAAATTTTCAAACATTTTGCTCCCCAGAAGTAAATAAATGATACAGTAGCATAAACATCACTCTTTCACTTAATGACAGAGAAATCTTCCCTCCAAACCAAATGTCTTTAATTGTCATGGAGCATCTAAATCTGCTGAATTCAAATAACATTTGAAATATTATTCAAGTACTCAAGTGACGTAACCAAAGTTAGCAGTAACCATTGGAAATAAATTTGAAATGAATCAGAATATATGAGAAAAATTATACTATCCTGGAAATGAAAATGTAATTTGAGAAAATGTTTTATTTTTATGCATAGTATCTGGAAAGACCCTTATAATTTAGGTTTCAAAGATCCAAGCAATATCATAAAAACATATAAAACCCTTTGAATAATAACATTACAAAGACGTGGTACATTTTTCCTTTAGTATTATTATGTGCTTTTTTTTCATTCATATAATAGATGTTAGGATACTTAATACCTTTTTAGGACTGCATATCAACACAATTTAGTATAGAATTTGAATTCTGCATAGCGATGCATATTATATTGAATATGATATGATATATGATAATGCCCTATATGGATGAGACATAAGGCTGCAAGTTAAAAAGGAGTACAATTGTAAGTATGTGAATACACTCAGCCATTACTCTTATAGCAGGTCATTTTTATCTTTTAATCATTCTGTGTTCTGCGTATCTTACAAGAGACATCAAGGTCTAAATCATGTTTTGACTTCAATTTGTAGATATTTAAAGTTCACTTTGCCCACTTTTTTTCCTGAATCCAATTCTCTGAGACAAAAAAATAAGAAATAGAAAATTCACCTTGGATAAAATTAGGACCAAACACACACACACACACACACACACACACACACACACACACAAATTAGACATGGAATAAGAATGCCAACCAGCAGCAGCTACTGGATCAGTACAATGAAGAGAGGCAAGAGAAAAAAAAATTTTTTTTCTGCTTATCTAGAACAGGGTGAGAGGAGTGTGGAGGCCAAGAAAAACAAGGCTGTACCCACCTCGAGTCTAGCCCTAACATAAGTACAGCCATCTTGACAAAGCAAAAGCTGGCACCTTGCACCCCCTCTCCACCCTCTCCCCTCCCCTCGGTAATATATGTGAACAAATAGTTAACTTGCAGAAATCACAATCCTGCAAGACAGTAGTCTCCCTTGGTTTACAAATGTCCCAGTGCTAAGTCTCACTAACAAGGACGCTTAATAGGAGGAATGTGACATTCCACCAGTAAACTCCCAACTGTCTTCATGTTAGTGCCTCATTTGAGGGAAAAACAGCCTTGGCTTGATAATAACTACGCCTCCAATATCCTGACAGTCTTCTTTACCCTGATAGCCCTTCTGAATATCCCCTTTGTCCTCACCCACTGCTGAGTCCACCCCTACTCTGCCTTTAAAAACTCTGACTGTAATCTGGTTTGGGGTCCAAGTCTCTACTCCACTGCGTCAGGTATACTTGGTATACTTGGTATACAGGTATACAGGTATACTTGGGCCCAAGCTTAAGCATGTCACCTTGGGGTCCAAGTCCCTCCTCCACTGTGTCGGGTATACGTCAGGTATACTTGGGCCCAAGCTTAAGCTTGTCAAATAAACCGTCGTGTGATTACATTGGTGTTGGCTCCTTGGTGGTCTCTTGGACGTGAAAACTCAGGCATAAAAAGGAGCACAAAAAATTACAAATTTGATGTCACTTTCCAATGGGTCATTATTAGGTGTTCTTCATTGAAATTGCAATGTTTAAATGGACAGGCAAGGAGAGGTCTTTAAATCATATTCATCATAGAGGTGTGTCAGGGGAAAGGTAGCTGGAAAAGAGCCCACTCCTACATACTGTTTGGACAAGAATCACACTGTTAGAAGGCATGATGAAGGAGCATGCAGAAATGCAGTTTTCAAGCTTGTCTGCTGAAGGGAAGAAAATGCCGCATTAACATACAATGAGCCAGTTAAGGAAAACTGAGACCAAAGGGGACTGCTTACTACCTTAAAGAAGAAAAAATTGGAAACCACTTAAAAAATGTCCAAGATGGGCTCTTACAGCTCATCGACCTATCTCCTCTCTCAAAAACACTTCTAGAAATAACTGATCCTTGGAGAATGGTCTCTTTTCAGGGATGAGTGGAAATCTAAAAGGGACTGAGCAAAGCAACCTATGCCATGACACCTCCAAATAAACAGCCTGTGATGGACAAACACATGACAGATGAATTCTACCACAAAGTAGATTGGATTTTTAAAAATCAATGAAACAAAACAATGAAAAATACATCTTCTTATACATCCTCAAAGAAGCAATGACAGTGTGCCTGGGTGGCTCAGTCAGTTATACATCTGCCTTTAGCTCAGGTCATGATATCAGGGTCCTAAGATCACACCCCACTTTTGGCTTCCTGCTCAGTGGGGACCCTGCTTCTCCCTCCCCCTACTCTTGTGTTCTTGTTCTCTCTCTTGCTCCCTCCCTCTCAAATAAATAAATAAGATCTTTAAAAAAGAGAGAGAGAGAGACTATGACAAACTAATGTATAGAGATGAGAAGTGAACAAGCTGGTTCCAGGAAATAAATTGAAAGAAAAAAATACATGTAATGAAACTTCAAATAGTATTAGTTAATAAATGGGTCAAATGTCTGCACATATGCAAAATCAAATTAAAAATGAACAAATACTGCAAAGAAATAGGTAAATAACATAGAAAGTATCATGTAACAAATAAGAACATAACAAATAAACTTAGAAAAAATACATAATTAAAGAAAAAATTAATAAAGGAAGACCTGTATTATTACTGTAAATAGCACTCATTACATTACATGAGTAATGTATGTATGTAATGTATGTAATATGTAATACACAATTACATACTGTAAATAGTCCCAAAGAGGGGGGAAAAAAAAAGATTCATCAATACCAGGTCAATCTTAATGAGGTTACAGAACTTTAATGACAAAAAAATTCTTAGGAGATTTAGGTAAAAAATCAAGTATTCTAAAAGAGACAAAAATACAGAGCTCATCTCAGACTTCTTAATAACACTATTTAGTGCTAAAACAAAACTGTGGAGCAATGTCTACAATGTTTTCAGGACCAGATCAGAAAACATGACTTAAGTATTTTACACTCTAAATGTGCCAATCTGGCATTCAGAGTCATAAGAAACAGATGCTATCATCAAATAATGAAAACTGAGGAAGTAAAGTATCCATTATTCCTTCCGAAGAATAAACTGCAACCAACAAAGATATGCATAAAATTTTTTTAATTAAATTTAATGATGAGTAATGAACCCACAAACCACAGCAAGGACTAAGCAAGGTTGTAAGAGACATGAATGTTAAAAATTATTTTAAAATACAATAATGATATAATGAAAAAAGATTTAGAAGGAGGTAACCTAGATGAAGGAAACTATAATGTAACAGATTTCCTCAACTTGTGTAGAAGGGATGTAGTAGCTTCTACCAAAGTTGTGATTTAACTTATAACTCTTTAAGTATACCCTTTAACAGCTAGAATAACTAAAATGATATTTTTGAGTAGAGAAAGCAACTTGGAAGAAGAGCGTATGTGAAAAAAGAAAACTGTACTGTCTTCTCTTATTACAAGACAAGTTCAAATGCCTAGATTTAAAAACAAAAAATTCCACCAACTTCAAGTCTAAAATAAAAACTTTTGAAGGTAATCATTAAAATGTCAAATAGAAGTTTAGAATATAAATGGATGATATATAGCCAATATTATCAGAAAGAATAAAAAAATTCATATCTAAATGAAAGCTAAAAAGTAATACATAAAAATTGAAAGTATATAAAATAGCGAGTAATTGTCATCACAATAAACACAGTGCAAAGAAATGCAGGGCAAATAAGTGGCATTGATTGATTACCTTCTCATTGTTATGCAACCTCCTTTATTTAGTTCCAAAACATTTTATCACCTACAAAGAAGATCTTGTACCCATAGTGGATGCACTCCCTATTCCCCATTCTTCATAGTTCTTATCAAAAATTAATTGGACATAAGTGTATGGGTTTAATTTCTGGCTTTCAGTTCTATTCTATTGGTCTATATTTCTATCTTGATATCAATACCACACTCATTTTGATTACTGTAACTTTGTAGCAAGTTTTGAAGTCAGAAAGTGTGAGTCTTCCCACTTTGTTCTTATTTTTTTGAGATTATTTCGGCTGCTTGTGGTCCCTTGAATTTCCATATAAAATTTAGGACTGAATTTTCAGTTCATGCCAAAAAATAAAAAGTCATCAGGGTTTATTTATTTTTTAGATTTTTGTCCAGTTTTATTGAGGTATAATTAACATGTAACCTTATAATAGTTTTAGATGTATAACATGATGATTCAATAAATGTAGATATTGAGAAATGATTACCACAATAAGTTTAGTTAACATCCATCACCTCACACAGAATTGTATTGTAGATTACTTTGGAGAATATGACCATATTAGCAACATTAAGCCTTCCAATCCTTGAATACAGACATCTTTCCATTTATTTAGGCTCTTGAATTTTTTAGTCTTTTCTAGTTTTCAGTGTACATGTCTTGCACCTTATCAGTAAAATTTATTTCTGTGTATTTTATATTTTAATTCTATTACATATGAAATTTAAAAAATTCATTTTCAGATTGTTCTTTCTAGGGTACAGAAATAAAACTGAATTTTCTCTGTTAATACTGTATCTTGCGGGACACCTGGGTGGCTCAGTTGGTTAAGCCACTGCCTTCAGCTCCGGTCATGACCCCAGGGTCCTAGAATTGAGTCCCACATCGGGCTCCTTGCTCGGCAGGGAGCCTGTTTCTCTCGCTGCCTCTGCCTGCCTCTCTGCCTGCCTGTGTGTACTCTCTCTCTCTCTCTCTAGCAAATAAGTAAAAAAGTCTTTTAAAAAAATACTGTATCTTGGAGCTTTGTGAATTTGCTTATTTACTCTAATAGGTTTTCTTGGAGATTCTTCACTGCTTTGTGGAGTACTTCAGAGCAGGGATTCTGGTCAATATGACTGAGTACAAATCCTAGATTCACTGATTATACCTATGTAACTTTGAGTCAGTCACTTAGCTTTTTAGTGTCTAATTTCCTCATCTCTAAAGTGAAAATAAAAGTACATTTTCAAAAAGTTAATTCTAGAATGAAATCAGTTAGTACTTATAAAAGACTTGTATATAGTATATAGTAAGTATTATACATATGTTAAATAATTAAGGAGCATTAAAATTAACAAAACAAGAACTCTAGAAAAATACCAGCAGCTTCTATTTATGTACTAGCTAACAATAGATGAAATAGTCTCAATAAAATTAAGTATATGGAGAAAATAATTTTGGTAGGATACAAAGATGGATATGTTTGTGTACTTACATACACTGAGCACATAGAATATACTTTGCAACCACTCAAGACATATTTCATTTGTGTATATATTTATCATGATTCCTGGACATTATTATTAATGAAAAAAAACACTTTTTTCTGAGTCAAGTGTAATAATATTTGAAATAAACACAATAATAAAAATAGAAACTGAAAAGAAATACCCCCTCAAAAAACAGGTAGAAATTTAAAACCTAAATTTTAACTCAAAAAAAACCTATAAAATTGCAGAATATAAAGGCAATAAAGCTACTTATCAGCTCTTTTGTGATACTGGTAAAAATGTTCAGATGAAAAATTACTATTATATATACCTAGGTTACAAGAAAAGGAAAAAAACTGAATCAAAATAAAGCATAGAGTTTATGCAATCATTAAAAGAACAGCAAAATAAAACAAAATAATAGAGAAGAAAATAATTTTAAAAGATAAAAGCAAATGTTTATAAAATAGAAATCAGAAAAAATAGCAAAATTTAAGTATAAATAATATTAGAAAAGTAAGTGGCAGAATATAAAATTTATTTTTTACTACATCTCTCAGCATTATGAGCTAATTTTAAAACCTGGAGTTAGAAAAACTGGACTCAAAAGAGATGTAAAATCTAAAAGAATAATTTTAAACTGTTTGAAAAAATTATTAAGGAACTATTCCTTCAAAAATGTTATGTACACATTTTTTTACAGGTGCATTATTTTCTATTAAAGTATAGATAGTTTCTATTATATTTAAATTTGTCTAGCCCATAGAGAAAGGTAGAAATTTGTACAATTCTTTTTAGAAAGCTAGGAAAATGCTATCACCCAAACATAAAAATGGTAAAGAATAAATTGAAGAAAATTACTGACCAATATTACTATAAATATCAGTCCAAAAATACTAAATGTAATATTAATACATAAGCATAATCAAGTTAGTGAATTTTATCTAAGGAATGTAGATACTTTAAATATTAAGACATACATTAATTTTACTGATTCATAGGAGGAAAACATAATACATGCTAAAAGAGGCACTTGAACTTCTACATTCCTTAATGAAAACAAACACACACATATACACACTTAACCTAAAAATGAAGGTGAGATGTGGGGAAAATAGTTTGACATCTTTAAGGAATAATTAGCTAGCAAATAAGAAATTAAAATACATTATCTCAGCTAAATATCATTATTATGAAAACCCAAAGTTTTTCAAAAAACAATTATTTTAAATGCTCTGATAGTATTAGATAGACCACTTATGCAAGCAGTATATAAATAAGAATACTTTTGGTAGATGCTGCTGTCACATTTCTGTAAAAGTCTGAAAACTCAACCAGACTCTGGTTAGAAACTGGTAGATTTCTATTAAGAAACTGTTTAAGGGGGTTAGCTACACAATTAAAAAGGCATTTCTATAATAAATATAACAAAGAAAATCTAAAGAAAAAAGACCTCATTTGCAGTATTTCTTGAAAGAAAGAAAAGAGGGAGGGAGGGAGAAATAAAATAAAAGTCAAGAAGAGAAAAAATATTTTAGCTGTATCCAGTGACAATGTACTTAGGAATTGCAGCTCTATATAAAGAAAACTTGAAATTTTTGTGTAGCACATAAAATAAAACTTGAATAAATGGAATCATAAATGTTGTTTTTGAGTAGAGTTTTTATATTTAAATATGTCATTTTTCCCCTAAATTAATCTGAACTGTAATCCTATCAAATAGTTTCTGGGAATCAACAGTTCTGTTAAAGTTTTTAACAACAAAAAACTTTTTTTTTTTTTTTTAGAAAAGCCAGGATATTAGGGAAAATGAATAAAAGGTAAATAAAGTTTTTATAACTAAAATAGCTTTATATTGGCACATAAACATATTAATGGTGCTAATTATGAAATTGAGAAACAAACATGACAAAGCATAGGAACATAATGCATGACAAATTTCCATTCCAAATTAGTGAAGAAAATGCAAGTACTCTGTAAATGTTGGAATTCATGGGTAGCCATCAGAAAGAAATAATGCTGATTTTTTTTTTAATTTTATTTATTTGTCAGAGCGGGAGAGAGAGTAAGCAAGCACAGGCAGACAGAGTGGCAGGCAGAGGCAGAGGGAGAAGCAGGCTCCCTGCCAAGCAAGGACCCCGATGTGGGACTCGATCCCAGGATGCTGGGATCATGACCTGAGCCTAAGGCAGCCGCTTAACCAACTGAGCCACCCAGGCATCCCAATAATGCTGATTTTTAACTCTTCTTGCAACAAACAGTAATTGCAAATAAATCAAAGATTTAAATATTAAAACCAGAATCTATAAAAATCCTAAAATAATACAAAAGCATACCTTGGAGATATTGTGGGTACAGTTCCAGACCACCACAATAATGTGAATGTTGCAATAAAGCAAGCCAAATGAATTTTTTGCTTTCCCAGTGCATATAAAAGTTATGTTTACATTACACTGCAGTATATTGTGTTCAATAGCATTATGTCTAAAAAAATGTACATACCTTAATTTTTTTAAGTTTTGATTTAAATTCCAGTCATTTAACATATAGTGTAATATTAGTTTCAGGAGTACGATACCATGGTTCAACACTTCCATACATCACCCTGGTGCTCATCACAGCAAGTGCATTCCTTAATCCCCATCATCTATTTAATCCATTTCCCCTCTGGTAAGCAATTAGTTTGTTCTTGTTGAGAGTCTGTTTCTGGGTTTCCTCTCTCTTCCTCTGTCCCCACATTTGCTCCTTTGTTTGTTTCTTAAATTCCATATATGAGTAAAATCATATGTATTTGTCTTTCTCTGCCTGACATTTCTCTCAAGATATTTCTCTCAGCATAATACTCTAGTTCCAACCATGTCATCGCAAATGGCAAGATTACATTCCTTTTTACAAAAGAATAAGATTCTGTTGTATTTGTACCACATCCTTTTTTTTTCCTCAAATAAAGTGTTAGGATTAAGGTTAGTGCAAGGGTGGAGGGGTATTATATACCTTAACTTAAAAATACTTTGTTACTAAAGTATGCATATCTTCATCAGTGAATACTATTATTTTCGCTGGGGGTGGGTTTTTACCTCAATGTTAATGGCTGCTGACTGACTAGAGTGGTGGTTGCTAAAGGTTGGAGTGGCTATGGCAATTTCTTAAAATAAGACAACAGTGAAAAAATTTAAAAAAAAAAGAACACAATGGAGTTTGCCATATCAATTGACTCTTCATGAACAATTTCTCTGTAGCATGTGATGCTATTAGATAACATTTTACCCACATTATAACTTACTTCTTTCAGAGTTGAGGTCAACCCTCTCAAACCCTCCCCCTGCTTTATCAACTAAGTTTGTGTACTATTCTATTTGTGTGTGTGTGTGTGTGTGCATGTGTGCGTGAGAGAGAGAGCATGCATGCGCACATAGGGAGAGAGGCAGAGGGAGGGGAAGATAGAGAATCTTAACCAGGCTCCATGGTCAGCACAGAATAGAATGCAGAGCTCCATTGCATGACCTTGAGATCATGACCTGAGCTGAAATCAAGAGTCAGAGGCTTAACAGACAGAGACACTCAGGCACCCCAAGTTTGTGTAATATTTTAAATCCTTTATCATTTCAGAAATCTTCACAGTGTCTTAGGAATAGCTTCCATCTTAAGAAACCACTTTTTGTTTTCCATAAGAAGCAACTCCTCATATGTAAAGTTTTTTTTTACCACATCTTCAGTTACTTCCTCCACTAAAGTCTTGAAATCCTCAAAGACATATGTAAAGGTTGGAATCAATTCTTCCTCAGTCCTGTTCATGTTGGTATTTTGACGTCCTCCCCCAAACGTGAATTTTTTTTTAAAGATTTTATTTATTTACTTGAGAGAGAGAGAATGAGAGGGGGAGAAGGTCAAGGGGAGAAGCAGATTCCCCGTGGAGCTGGGAGCCCGATGTGGGACTCGATCCCGGGACTCCAGGATCATGACTTGAGCCGAAGGCAGTCACTTAACCAACTGAGCCACCCAGGTGCCCCCAAACGTGAATTTTTTTAATGGCTGAATGGTGAATTCTGTCCAGAAAGTTTTCTATTCATTTGTCCATTTCCATTAGAGAAATCACCATTTATGGTAGTGAGAGCCTTCTGAAATATATATAAGACTTGAAAGTTGAGATAATTTCTTGATCCCTGGGCTGCAGCATGGATGTTGTGTTGGTGGGCATAAAAACATCGTTAATCTCATTATATCTTCATTAGAGCTCTTGGTTGACCAGGTACATTGTCAATGAACAGAATATTCTGAAGGGAATCTGTTTTTTCTAAATAGGTCTCAACAGTGGGCTTAAAATATTTAATAAATCATATTATAAATAGATATGCTGCCATCCAGGTTTTGTTTCTGCTTTAATAGAGCATGAGCAGAGTAGATATAGCATAATTCTTAAGGTTCCTAGGGTTATCAGAATGATAAATGAGCATTGGGTTCAACTTAAAGTCTCCAACTGCATTAGCCCCTAATAAAATCAGACTGTCCTTTGAAACTTTGAAGCTTTGAAGCCAAACACTGGCTTCTCCTCTCTAGCTATAAAAGCCCTAGATATTATCTTCTTCCAATAGAAGGTTGTTTCATCTACATTGAAAATCTGTTGTTTAGTGTAGCCATTTTCATTAATGATCTTAGCTAGCTCTTCTGGAGAACTTGCTGTAGCTTCTGTATCAGTACTTGCTGCTTCATTTTGTACTTTTACATTATGAGACAGCTTCTTTCCTCGAACCTCATGAACCAAACCTGATAGCTTCAAATTTTTCTTCTGCAACTTTATCACCTCTCTTAGCTTACATAAAATTGTAGATACTTAGGACCTTGCTCTAGACTAGGCTTTGGTTTAAGAGAATGTTGTGACTGCTTTGATCTTCTATCCAGACCACTCAAACTTTTTTTTTAATATCAGCAATAAAACTCTTTTTCTTTTTCTTTTTTTTTATTATTTGTGTGCACTGGAGTAGCAGTTTTGATTTCCTTTAGGATGTTTTCCTTTGTATTTGCAATTTAGCTGTTTAGTGCAAGAGCCCTTGTTTTCAGCCTATCTTGGCTTTTAATATCCTTTCCTCACTAAACTTAATTATTCTAGTTTTTTTTTTTTATTTAAAATGAGACATGTGACCTTAAACTCTTAGAGGTCAGATGTGAGGGCGATCTGGTTGCAACATGTCACCCCATTGATCGTCAGGGTTGATTCGGCTGATCTGGCTGGCTAGGCAGGTGTCCCCTTCCTCCCTCAACCCTCCATGTGCATCCCTTCTGAAGCTATGCTCTCTGTCAAAGAAGATGGTCTTCCCAGAGAGAGGAGAGGACCATTCTTTGGTCAAGGATATATGAGTAGCTGCAGTCCCCTCCTAGAACTTCCAAATAAGTTCTCAAGGCTCATAAATTCTTAAAGGTCATTGTATGATTATTAATTAGCCTAACTTCAGTATTGTAGCTCAGGAAATAGGCAGGCTTGAGGAGAGGGAGAGAGAGAGGGGGCTGAGGAAAGACTGGTTGCTGGAGCAGACAGAAGACATACATTTATCAATTAAGTTCCCCAGGTTATATGAGTAGGGTTTGTGGAGCCCCAAAGTGGTTACAATAGTAACATCAAAGATCACTAACCACAGATCACCATAACAATATAATAATAATGAAAAGTTTGAAATATTGAAAGAATTACCAAAATGTGACACAGACATAAAATGAGCTAATGCTATTTAAAAAGATGATGTTAATAGACTTGCTCAGTGCAGGCTGCCAAAAACCTTCAATTTGTACGAAATGCAGCATCTATGAAGTGAAGCACAGTAAAACAAGGTATTCTAACATTTTAAAAGAGTTTGTAGTTGGGAAAGTGCTTCATAAGCAAATAAAAATTTTATATGGAAAGATGCCATTTATGAAGAAAAACAATATTCATCCATGTAATTACAGATATCAGTAATTTACTTTTTTCATTATTGTCTATTCACTGCACAAATGTAACATTTTGTCTATGGTTACTTGCTTCTAACTTTGGCTATTAGTAAAGCTATTATGAACATTTTTTTATCTGTCTTTGGAGGACAAGTTCACTCATTTCACTTGAGAATCTTTGTAGGAAGGGAATTTCTGGTTGTTTGGTAAGGGCTGCCCAGTATCTCCCATGTAGTTGTGCTTGTTTATACTCTCACTAAGTATGTAAACAAATTTCATTTGCTGCAGGAATCCTTGTCAACATTTGGTATTGGCAAGCCCTCTATTTTAACCATTGATGGATGGACACTGGTATCTCCTTGCAGTTTAATTTGCATTTTCATGATTACTAATGATGTTGAGCACCTTTCATATAACTATTATCTATTTTAATATATTCTTTTATAAGGTTTCTCAAGACTTTTGCCCATTTACCATTTGGATTTTCAATTTATTTGTAGAGGTTCTTTATATAATCTGAATATAAGTTCTTTTCCAGTTGTATGTATTATAAATGCCTTCTAAACCATGACTTTCTTTTCATACTCTTAAAGGTATATTTTGATGAACAGAATGTCTTAAATTTAATGAAGCATCTCTTGGTTACCTATTGCTGTGTAACTAGCTTTCATAGAAATCAGTAGATTAAGATATTGTATTATTTATTCACAACTCTATAGTTTGGGAGGACTTGATAGTCTCTGCTGTTGGAGTTCTTTCTTGGTAACTTTCTATCCATGGCACAAAAGCAGGAAAATGTCATGTCCTCCACATTCTATTAGTTACAGCACATCACTGGTCACAATTGTGCAAAGATGTGTACAAAGATTCTCATTGTAGCACAGTTTGTATTAGTAAAATGCTAGAAATGAATAAAATGCCCCTTAATATAGGGCTAATTAAATATATCACAGTGGGGTGCCTGGGTGGTTCAGTGGGTTAAAGCCTCTGCCTTTGGCTCAGGTCATGATCCCAGGGTCCTGGGATCGAGCCCACATCGGGCACTCTGCTCCATGGAGATCCTGCTTCCTCCTCTCTCTCTGCCTGCCTCTCTGCCTACTTGTGATCTCTTTCTGTCAAATAAATAAATAAAATCTTTTAAAAAAATGTATCATAGTATATTTATATGATGAATATTCTCTCTGCAGGTGCTAAAATAATGAAGTAGATCTAATTTGATGAAATTGAGCCAAAATATATGTTATTTACTGGAGATAGAAAACTACATAAGAGGAAATGCATGTGCGTAATATCTCATTTTTGTTAAAAATATAATAGTTGGGGGGAGGAGCAAGATGGCGGAGAAGTAGCAGCTGAGACGACATCAGGTAGCAGGAGATCAGCTAGATAACTTATCAAAACATTGCGAACACCTACAAATCCAACGAGAGATCGAAGAGAGGGAGAACAGCAATTCTGGAAACAGGAAATCGACCACTTTCTGAAAGGTAGGACTGGCGGAGAAGTGAATCGAAAGCGACGGAAGGATAGACCGCGGGGGAGGGGCCGGCTCCCGGCAAGAGGCGGAGCAACGGAGCACTAAATCGGGACTTTTAAAAGTCTGCTCCACGGAGGGACATCGCTCCAGAGGCTAAACCGGGGTGAAGCCCACACGGGGTCAGCGTGGCCCCGGGTCCCGCAGGGTCACAGAAGGATCGGGGGTGTCTGAGTGTCGCAGAGCTAGCAGGTATCGGAGCAGGAAGCCGGCTACAGAGACAGAGCCGGGGAGTGAGCTCTCAGCTCAGGGTTACCTTGAACCGGTCGCAGGCTGGGTGAGCTCAGAGCGTGGCCAGAGGCCAGGGAGACATGAGTGGGCCGGGGCTTTTCTCTGAGGAGTGGAGCCCTGAATCTCAGCTCTTCCGGGCCGGAGACTGGGAGGCCGCCATTTTCATTCCCGTCCTCCGGACTCTACGGAAAGCGCTCAGGGAACAAAAGCTCCCGAAAGCGAAACCCAGTGGATTACTCAGCCCGGCCCCTGGTAAGGGTGGTGCAGCTCTGCCTCGGGCAAAGACACTTGAGAATCACTGCAACAGGCCCCTCCCCCAGAAGATCAAAAGAAATCCAGCCAAGACCAAGTTCACTTAATAAGGAGAGCAGCGGAACTCCAGAGGAGAAGAAATCAAAGCACGGAATTCATGGCTTTCTCCCCATGATTCTTTAGTCTTGCAGTTAATTAAATTTTTTCTTTAAAGGGCATTTTCCTAGGGTCTTTGCCACACTTTTAGTATTTTTTTTTTGCTCCTTCATATAATCTTATCTGGAAAAAATGACAAGGCGGAAAAACTCACCACAAAAAAAAGAACAAGAGACAGTGCCAAAGGCTAGGGACCTAATCAATACAGACATTGGGAATATGTCAGATCTAGAGTTCAGAATGACAATTCTCAAGGTTCTAGCTGGGCTTGAAAAAGGCATAGAAGATATTAGAGAAACCCTCTCTGGAGAGATAAAAGCCCTTCTGGAGAAAGAAAAGAACTAAAATCTAACCAAGTTGAAATAAAAAAAGCTATTAGTGAGGTGCAATAAAAAATGGAGGCTCTTACTGCCAGGATAAACGAGGCAGAAGAAAGAATTAGTGATATAGAAGACCAAATGACAGAGAATAAAGAAGCTGAGCAAAAGAGGGACAAACAGCTACTGGACCACGAGGGGAGAATTCGAGAGATA